>PVHP010053455.1:0-10800 GCA_004024765.1 Zapus hudsonius
CCCTCCCCTCCCCCATTTGCAGATATGCAGACTGAGCTCTTCTGCCTTATTTCCTTGAGACAGAGTCTTACACTGAACCTGGAACTCCCTGTTTTTCAGATCAGTGAGCCCCCATCAGAGCTGGGGTCGCATAGGCGTGCATAGCGACGTCAAGCTTTTGGGTGGGTGTTGGGATTGAATTCATGGCCTCATGCTTGTACAACAAGCTCTTCTATCCACCCAGCCATCTCTCTGGCCCTCGTGGGCTATCTTTTCTTTAAATATTTTTATTTATTTATTTGCAAGGAAGGAGACACAGAGGAGAGAAAGAGAGGATATGAATGGGCATGCCAGGGCCTCTTGTGGCTGCAAATGAACTCTAGATGCAGATGCCACTTTGTGCATCGGGCTTACCTGGCTTTATTGGGGCACCAGGAAATCAAACCCTGTTAGTTAGGCTTTGTAAGCAAACACCTAAACCACCATCTCTCCGGCTCATGGGCTATCTTAATGTGCAGTCCAGAGACTCTCTCAGAATGTCAGATCCCATTCCTCTGCCCATTGACAAAAGCCAAACCCCATGAGTTCCCCCTCCTCCTGCAGTCCTTTCTTCCTCAGCCTCCCAGCCATATTTGCTCACGACCAGCACCTGCCAAGGACCCGCTGTCCCCTTCATAACCGCTTGCTCTTTGACCACCTGTGAAATCTCTCCTTCCACATCTGTCAGCTGCCATCTCCCGAGGTGTTTCCTGATCAGCCGACACTGGGATGCTTTGTTCCCCCTCCCAGGAAACTTACATGGATTCGGTTTTGTTTTGCTTTGTTGGAGACATGGTTTCACTGTGGAGCCCAGGCTGGCCTGGATCTCACCATCCCCCTGGCCCAGCCTCCCCGGCACTGGGATCACAGGCGTGTGCACACAAGCAATTCTGATTTTCTGTCAGGCTGACCCCCCACTACAGGAATGGCAGCTCCCTGGAGGCAGGAGCCTGTTTTCTCCTTGCTTCCACCCCACGTCTGCACAGAGCAGGTGCTCCGTAAATATTTATTTGTTACGTGAGTGAAGAGTGAATTCGCCCATCAAAACACCTGACACATCACAGTATTTGATAAATACTGGCTTTATGAAATTTTGACTGTTTATATTTCATAAAATTCAAGAACTTGCAGAGCAGAAAGGGAAAAAAATCCTATAATCTTATTGTTTAGCTTCTCCAGATTGACTTTTGAAAAAAGACAAAAGTGATATATGCAGACAGAAAAATCCCACTCAGGTATTAAAAGCCATAAGAGGAAAAGAAAGCCTTCTACAACTCCTTCCAGCACTACCCCAGGAAACCCCTAGAGGGTGCCAAGCACCTCAGGGGCCCAGAAGGAGCCCATCCATCAGGGACAAGGAGCTAGGGGACTGGAGTGGTTAGGATTCTGACAGGGACGTGGTATGGCATTCTTCCCCTGATCAGGGTCCTCTAGTGGATTCCAGTGGACACCCACACTCTTCACGGCCATCCTGAGACTACACACTGATTCCCCAGCCCATCCTCACTGCCCCTTGCTTGCAACCCAGCCTTGCCGGTCTCATTTCAGGGGTTTTCCTGTCTCAGGGCCTTGCCACGTGCTGTCCATGTGACTGGAAGCCGTTCTTTCTCCCCTCACTTGGTGAGCTCCCACTTCCCCTTCTGGTCTCAGCTTTTCAAATATTACTTATTTTTTAATATTTAAAAAATATTTATTTATAAGCAAAGAGACAGACACAGAGAGAGAGACAGAGAGAAGAGAGACAGAGAGAATGGGTGCACCAGGGCCTCCAGCCGCTGCAAACAAACTCTAGATGTATGCATCACTTGGTGTATCTGGCTTTATATGAGTACCGAATGGGAGTTGGCAGGGTTGGCAGGCAAGTGCCTTAACCACTGAGCTATCCCTCCAGCCTCTCAGCTCACTTCTTTTTTTAAAGATATTTTATTTATTCATTTTCAAGGAGAGACAGAGAGAGAGAGAAAGAGAGAGGGAGAGAGAGAGAGAGCGCGCATCAGGGCCACCACCTTGTGGGTCTGGCTTATGTGGGCACTGGGGAATTGAACCCAGAGACTTAGGCACTGGAGGCAAGTGCCTTAACTGCTGAGCCATCTCTCCAGCCCATCTCAGCTCACTTCTTATACTTAAGTGAGTAGCAGAACCTCAGGGGGAGATTTCTAAAACTAGGAAACTGGTTGCATCCTCCGAGTTCTGAAGTAGGAGCTTTAGGGTGGGGGCATGGCTCTGTACCTCTAACAAGCTTCCTGGGGAGGCTGCTGTGGCTGCTGAGGGGACCCACATGGTAGTTTCAATGTGATCATGTGAATGTATGGGCCCAGAGACTCAGTCATGTTTAATTAAACTTCTTATGCAATTCCCCTGGAAGGCAGATCCCTGCTACAGAGGAGGGGTGTGTTACCGTGGAAAGATCTTCAATCCAGCCCAAAGGTGCGGAGACAGCATTTTGAACTCTGGTGGTTTGTGCTTGCTTGTGGTGCTGGCTGTTTGGTGGTTTCTCTCTGCTTGGATCTGTGACAGGGAGCCAGCATCTTCCCCCATTGACGTAACTTCCCCTGGATCTGTCCCCCTGAAATAAACCCATTCCTCCCATAAACTGTCTGGTTGAATGTTGTTCCCAACAAAGTGCCGCTGACTGCAATACCCACTTTGTCGCTTTATTTCTTATGTGTACATAGTAGGTGTGTTGTATTTGCACATGTGTGCATATGTGTGTCCCCTGTGAGCATGCAGGTGGAGGCCAGGGGAGGACATTGAGTGTCTGTTTCTATCTGAGACAGTCTTTGAATGAACCTGGACCTCCCAAGGTTTTGGTTCCACTGGCTGACCAGGATGCTCCCGTGATCCTTCTGTTTCTCTCAGTGCTGGACTTACAGCCATGCAGCTTTTCCTATGTGTGCTGGGATTCCTGTGTGCACTGAGGTTCCCATGGCGCTGGGGTTCCCGTGTGTGCTGGGGTTCCCGTGTGCACTGGGGTTCCCGTGTGTGCTGGGGTTCCCATGTGTGCTGGGGTTCCCGTGTGCACTGGGGTTCCCATGGCGCTGGGGTTCCAGTGTGTGCTGGGGTTCCCTTGTGCGCTGGGGTTCCCGTGTGTGTTGGGGCTCCTGTGTGGGCTGGGAATCCTCATGCAGGAAGTTCTCCTACCTGTTGAGCCATCTCCCCGACCCAGATCTCCACTTTGAAAACCACTGGACAAAATGACACTTCTTTATGATGCCACAGAATTGGCCTCTCACCCCTTTCTAAGGTAAGTTCTCTTGTAGACCTCTCTCCAATCCAGCACTGAGCTTTTCCTTCATATATTTCATATCATAATTTAAAGTCCAAATTTATTTGTGTCTAATGACTATATTCAAATGTAGAACAGACCAGACAGAATCTGTTTGCTGTCATATCCCTTCTCTCCTGAATGAAAACAGTAAGAAAGATCAGTAAAAAGTCGTCGTGTAGAGCTGGACGTGGTGGCGCCTGCTTTTAATCCCAGCACTCGGAGGCATAGGTAGGAGGATCGCCGTGAGTTCGAGGCCAGCCTGAGTGAATTCCAGGTCAGCCTGGGCTTGAGTAAGACCCAACCTCGAAAAACAAACAAACAAACAAACAAACACACAAACAAAAGACATTGTGTAGGGGCTGGAGAGATGGCTCAGCAAACCGTCTGATGACCTGAGTTCAAGCCTTAGAGCCCACGTAAAGCAGGATGTAAAGCCTGCCTGCCTATAGCAATGGGAGCCAGGAGATTCTGGAAGTTCACAAGCAGCAGCATTGGTAAGAGAGGCCTGTAGAAGAAGAGGAGAAACACCCGAGGTTGTTCTCAGACCACATATGTGCAGTGGCATGTGCATATCTCCACACACATACACACATCGTACACATATACACATTTATATGCAAATAATAATAATAATAGGAAAAGGACATTGTGTGGAGGGGGACTCTCCACCATAGAAGGGGGTAAACTCACATTGATTACACACAAATAACTAGGTTGTACCATTATAGAGAGTTCCAGAATAAACATGACCGGTAGAGGCCACAATTGACGGCAACACAGCAACTGTGTTCCAGGTACCAGGCATGGGCAGAATCTATGACTGATTTATTTATTTCTACATCCCCAGGGCCTGGTCCATCAAAAAATGAATTAATGAATGAAAATAGTCAGCCTTCCATATCTACCATTTCCATATCCTCAGATTCAACCAACTGCGGATAGAAAATATCCGGGAAAAAAAATTGCAACTGTAGTGAACACCTTGACTTTTTTTCCCTTGCCATTCCCTAACCAATACAGTATGGCAACGATTTGCATAGAATTTGCATTGTGTTAGGTGGTACAGTAATCTGAAAGTGATTAAAAGTATACAGAGGCTGGGCTGCAAAGATGGCTTAGCAGTTAAGGCGTTTGTATGCAAAGCAGAAGGTCCCCAGTTTGATTCCCCAGTGCCTGCATAAAACCAGATGCACAAGGTGGCACATGCGTCTGGAGTTGGTTAGCAGTGGTGGAGGCCCCGGTACGCCCATTCTCTTTCTGTGTCTGCTTTTCTCTTTCTCACTCTCTTTCAAATAAATATTTTTTTTTTTAAAAAAGGTATACAGGGCCTGTGTAGGCTCCATGCAAATACTGTCCCAGTTTACATCAAGAACTTGAGTGTTGGTCCTGAACGATCCATCTCCTATGGAAACCCAGGCATGACTGCATCCAGTTCTGCCCAGGCATTTCCTCCTTTCCTGGATACAACAGCCCAGTGTAGAATTAGTATGAGTGACCCATCTCCTCTCTGGGGTGGAAGGCTGGGATCCTTCACGATCTTGAACCTGGCCTCACCTCCCCAGAATGATTGACGAGGTCCCTGGAAGGCTAAGCATCTCCCAGCATTGGCAGAGACACACCTTGTCATCCACGTTTCCTCATGTAAAAGAAGGAGAAAGAACGGGAGGGAAGGCTCATGGACTGGTTTATTCCCATGAAATGCAAAGCAGAAAAGAGAAGATCAAAGTCAGGCTGAAAGGAAGACAAGAATCAAACGAGAGGGACAGAAGGGCGGGAAGGAAGGAAGTAGGGAAGGAAATCCAAGGTGTGTGTGTAGGGTGGGGGTTGGGGGTCTGTCTGCACTGAAAATTGGCTCTCCTCCTGTGAGGCGTCCGTGGGCTACCTGCCAAATCAATTGATTACATCTGTAGGCAGAGTTGCCTTTTTATTTCACACCAATTTCCACGGGCAACGTAAGATAAAAATGGATGGGACGAAGTGAATGGGAAAGATGATTGAATGTTGATGGAAAGGGGAGACGTGTGGAAGGTGGGGGGATACCGGACACCGCTAGTGGGGACACAGGAGAGGGGAGTGGGGATGATGTAGGCTTCCTATACCTCATTATTCTTTTCTTTATGTATTTTTTTCAAAACCCATGTCTCCTGCTTTCGGGGATGTGCTAGCCACAGCCCACCTTGGCCTTTGGCATGGATATGACCTATCCATCCAGGCAGCACAGGGAGGGTGTGTGTGGGTGGGTGTGGGTGGGTGTCTGTTGGGGTGCTTCCCATCCCAGGCATTTAGGTGGCTCTGTCTAAGCTGGAGATCCCTGCTCCAGAAATGACCAAGCGACGCTGCCCACCACTGGGCCCTGTCTTTCTCCTCAGCTAGCCTGACACATTGGCACAGCAGACGGTACCCTGAGGAGGAGGAGGAGGAGGACAGTCGGGAGAGGTCTCAGGTTCCCTTCCAGTGACAGTGACGTCCCTGGACCGGGAGCAGGTGTTCCCAGGAGCTCATTAGAATCACAGAGACACAGATGAACTAAATCAGGTCCTGTGAGGAACTGGACTTGGCCCTTGACTTGTTGCTTGTTAGACAGGAGAAGCTCACGTGCCAACTCCTGTTCAGGTGCTATTCACGTGTGCATGTATCCTTGTGCATATATGTGCTTGTATGTTTGCATGCTCAGGTGTGCATGCATATATATGCACATCTGCCTGTATGCGTGTACATGGGTGCTCATGCATGTGCGGGGAAGGACATGTCTTTCAGGGAGGTAAGCCACATGGTCGGTATTGTATTTCCAGGCTGTGGTGTGAGCTGGGCTCCCAGGACAGGAGGTGAAAACGACAAGAACATTTGCCTGGTAAACACAGAACATGTCCTGCCTAGGGAGAAGCATGTCAGAAGCTGTTGAGGCGGTGGATGAAGTTGTTGCTCTTATTCCCTCTTTCCGGCCCCTTGTGAGAACCCCACAGCAGGGCCTGTCACTCAGGCTGCCAGACGTGGCATCTCAGGCCCCAACTTTCCATCCACGGGGACACGGAAACGAGGAGGAGTCTGGTTCATCCTCAAGTCCCTGCCCCCCAATACCTGCATGGTGCCTCCCTGGGACTTCTGTACTTGGAAGGTGCCCAGAGAGAGGGCCTTGGAGGAGGAAGCCAGGTGACTGTCAGAGATGGAGCTGAGATGTGCTGTCCCTCAGGTATCCCCCCCCCCAGCATGGGACAGTGCATTTGGGCTTCTGCTAAGTCCCTCACGACAGTGTCCATCCCTGGAGTGGGGAAGAGGTGGAGAGACCCTCCTTTCATGTGGCATCTTGGAGTAGCCAAAGAAAACCCGATGCGGGTCTGGGAGGAAGTGGGGGTACCCATTCAACTCACCCCGATCAACCAGTACTGCCTGATATGAATGTGGCAGATGCTGGAAGAGGCTTCCCCACTCCTTTCTCCATGGGAACCCAGCTTTGGTGAACAGTCCAAACACGTGGAAGATTTCCTTTCCATTCCAACAGCAGCCCAGAGCTGGGGTGTCTTTGAACATGGGAGAAGCCCAGACCCATCCAGGAGGTCAGACTGGATGTATTGGTTATTTTCTGCCTAAGTGGGCTCCCAACCCAAGGGAAGAGGGCTGGTGAAGAGAGGACCTAGCTTCCCGAAGAGCTCCCCAGCTTCTCAGAGACCCAGAGGGCAGAGCCCTCAACCCACAGTGTTAGCCTGCTCACTTCCCCAGGTCACCAGCCACGGGATGCCAGGCACATCTCTTAGCCTCCCTCAGCCTCTGTCTCCAGAGCTGTAAAACAAGTGTAAATGCACCACAGATCCACGGGTCTGCTTCTTACATGGAAAAAGAATCAAATTAACCTTGGGATTGCCACGGGGCAAAAATACAGACATTACGCTGTATATCTGGATTACGAGATTAAAGATCAATACAACGCTGTGCGGAAGCAAGTGTTAAATTGGGTGACAAACCTGAAATAGAGCCGGAATGAGAGAAAGGGATCAGAGTAGGCTCCTCGGAAGAGCTGGGGTTGGGTTTGAAGTTAGTGGGGCCCAAGGCTCTGGGCAAAGATGGAAGGAGGCTTGTCCAGTGGAACTCTGAAAGTGAGGCACCACACTTTCTGGATAGAGCTTTTCTAGAAGTCTGGGGCAGATAGCATGAGCTTATGGCTCTCACATGCTTGTCACGTGGTGGATGCTAGGGTTACAGGGATGCTTTTTACTTTCACATCTGTCTATAATTTTCTAGAAAAATCATGGTGCTTGTAAAGTGTGCATAGTTTAAGAATGAACTATCCATTCCCTCCTTTCCCCTCCCATTCTCATCTCTTCCTGTTTGAACCTCTCATCCCATCTTGACACCTCCCTTGATATTATCCTATCCAAACCATCTTCCTCTGCCCTATCCCATCCCTACACCCAACCCCATCCGGTCTCATCTGTGGTAGTGTGAGTGGATGTCTCCACATAGTCATAGATTCAGATGCTTTATTAAATCTGGTAACTTGGATTTCCAGCTGCCTGGCTGGAGGAGGTGTCACTGGGCGGATCCTGGGGTCCAGCCTCAAGGTGTTTTTTGGGGGTGGATCTGATTTCCAGCCTAAAGGCATAGAGAGCAGTCTGAGCTCTGCCTGGGTCACTGCTGTTGTTTTGCTGCCCGTTTGTGCTTGCCTTTGGTGTGTGCTGACTGCTGATGGTATCTCTCTGCTTGGATCTGGGAAAGGGGGCCAGGCTTTTCTGCCATTATGAAGCTGCCCCTGGATCTGTAAGCTGAAATAAATTCTGATCCTCCCATAAACTGTGTCTGTTTGGAAGTTCGTCCCAGCAGCAGGAAGCTGACTACACCACCAGCCCATCGCACCTACCCTATCCCATGCCACCCCGTTTCTTCCCACCCTAGCCGTCATACCCACTTTAGAATCTTGTGATGGTTCATCTCGTCAACTTGATGGGTTTAGGATCACAGAGGAAGTAAACTTCTAGGCATGTCTGTGAGGGATTTTCAACATTACGTTCATTGAAAAGAGAAGGCTCACCCTAAATACAGGTAGTATCATTCCATGAGCTGGGGCCCTGGACTGAATTCAAAGAATAAAGTGATCAGAACACCAGCATTCATCAATGGAGATGTCATGTGACCAGCTGCCTCAGGCTCCTGTTACCATGCCTGGACACCTGGCCTTCCCCGTCACGATGGAGTGTAACCTCAAACTGTAAGCCATAAGCCAAAGGGTTGGGAAGGTCCCTTCTTTCTGAAGTTGCTTTGTTGGGAGTTTTGTCACAGCACTAAGTAACTAATACAATGCCCACCCAATCTGTCTTGGGTAGGAAGGGGTCATGGCACCTTCAGGGTCTCTAAAGAGCTGTTTCCTTGGCACAGCTGTGTGACGCAGGCTTGGGCAGTTGTAGCTGAGTCTCTGACCACTGAGTATCTCAGAGGTGGAAGGTACAGGCCTGACAAGATGAATTTCCTGTAGCTAGAAGCTTCTGTTTCTAGAAGGAGTTGGAGATATTGTCTCTGGAGTCTGGGCCTGGACCAGAACTCCCTGGATAGACCACCGTGTTCCACCTGGTGACCTGTAGCCATGAGCTGAAGGGCTCATGCTGATATTTCTGCTCTGAGCCGAGCTCTCTCCAGTCTGGTTCAACCTTGACTGTCTGATCGCTGTGAGAGGCTGGATAATGGTGTCAAAGAGCACAGATGCTGAAGCCCAGCAGCCTGTCAGAGCCTGGCCCTGCCCTTTGCCTGAGGTGTGACCTGGGAGAACTTCCTAGCAGCTCTGGGCCTCAGTGTCCCCTCTGCGGAGGGAGCATCGTGACCGTGTCTGTCGGGCTGTGTGAGGACCTGATGAGCTGAGACAGGAGGAGCAATGGAAGCGCTCTGTCATCACCTGCTGTCATCATCTTTACAGGAACCGGAGGAGCTGGCATCCTGGATTCTGCAGGACTCGTTCTCTGTGGGGGGGAGGGGAGGTCCAGACTCAATGTGAAGGGATCACCTGTGCCCCAAGGCACATGTCCAGCTCACTCGGGCAGGGTAGGACACCCCCTAGATCATGGGATGTTGGTGAGAGCAAATTTGATACTTGACAGGATTTGAGTGCTGGACCCCTAAACTTGGCTGTCCCCCTCTGGGCTGGCTTCTATGATATCTTCACCCCCATGTCTAGGAGAGGAAGTGGCTGGGCAGACCTTCATAACTGAGAGCCCCTGACCGAGTCAGAAGGAAGGGGGTAGCACTGTCAGCACCCCAACCTGCCACTATACCTCTGCTTCCTGCCCCTCCCCCTGCTCCACAGTGGAGGCTGAGCTGGGAGGTCTAATACTGCCTGGTTAATGGCTTATAGATCGTTGGCGAGTCGGGCCTGATGGAAGTGTCTGTTAAGGTTGGCGCTGGGCGCCCGAGTCAAATGGCCCGAGACAGATTCATGGCTGTCTTCCAGGCCACGCCAGAGCAAATGCTTCCAGACGGCGTGCTCAGCTCTCAGGACTTGGGAAACCTGGATTGATGGAGGGAGCCTGTTAGGGAGGCTGAAGCCATCCCCGATGGTGGGACCGAGCCGCCAGACCCTGTGTTTGGAAACCAGACATCAGGATGGAATCACTTGACCTCAAGCTGGGCTGTGAGCAAAGGACAGGTGTCTAGATTCACCCGGAAACAAGCTTGGAAGACCTGATTAATGAACACTAACTTGGAAGGAGACCAGGCTGACCTAGTAATGGATTCTGAATTATGGAATTTCGAAATGCAATTTTGCCACTCTCAAATAGACTTCAGTAAAAGTATCCATTAGAAAATACTAGCCGGGCGTGGTGGCGCACGCCTTTAATCCCAGCACTCGGGAGGCAGAGGTAGGAGGATCACCGTGAGTTCAAGGCCACCCTGAGATTACATAGTGAATTCCAGGTCAGCCTGGGCTAGAGTGAGACCCTACCTCGAAAAAACCGAAGGAAAAAAAAAAGAAAATACTAAATGTGTGTGTGTGTGTGTGTGTGTGTGTGTGTGTGTGAGAGAGAGAGAGAGAGAGAGAGAGAGAGAGAGAGAGAGAGAGAGAGAGAGAGAATACATTATTCGTGTCCTACAGGAATTCACAGTATTCCAGGGAAATGATGGATATACAGTTGTATTAGTTGGCATTTAATAAAATTAAATTACCACAATGGTGAACTGGAGGCTGTTTGGGAGGGGCCCCTAGGGCATGTGCACACACCTTCACTTCTGCAGGCTGGTGGCATCGGGCCTTCTTCTTCGCTACGGCTCCCCTTTCTGCTCTGGCTTCTGCCTTCCGCGTCTCTTGTATTGTGCAGTATTTTCACATCCAAACATGCAAACTTCCCAGGTCAGTTTCTGGTCAAAAGAAGAAGAAGAAGAAGAAGGAGAAGGAGAAGGAGAAGGAGAAGGAGAAGGAGAAGGAGAAGGAGAAGGAGAAGGAGAAGGAGAAGGAGAAGGAGAAGGAGAAGGAGAAGGAGAAGGAGAAGGAGAAGGAGAAGGAGAAGGAGAAGGAGAAGGAGAAGGAGAAGGAGAAG
>PVHP010053456.1:0-10757 GCA_004024765.1 Zapus hudsonius
GAGAGAGAGAGAGAGAGAGAGAGAGAGAGAGAGAGAGAGAGAGAGAGAGAGACATAGCAAGAGAGCGTACCAGGGCCACCTTGTGGGTCTGGCTTATGTGGGACCTGGGGAATTGAACCCCGGGCCTTAGGCACTGGAGGTAAGTGCCTTAACCCCTGAGCCATCTCTCCAGCCAAGAGACAATCTTTGAATAAAACTCCTGAATCTATTGGGGGAGAGCCATTCAAACTACCACAGCATATCACTGAAGAGGATACACAGATGGTAAGTCAGCACATGAAAGGATATTCCACATCATATATAATCAGGAAAATGTTAATTAAAACATCGAGACACCACAAAACACCTATCAGGATGGACAATATTCAGAATACTGACAACACTAAGTGTTGATAGGATGTAGAAACACAGAAACGTCTATTCATTGCTGATAAAAATGTAAAATGATATAGTCACTTTAGAAAAATATATTAGTGTTGTTATTATTTTATTCTTTTTTACAAAACCTTAAAATACTCTTGATATATAAACCAGAAATTTCTCCTTGGTGTTTGCCCAATGGAGTCGGAAAAATGTCCACATCAAAACCTACACATGGGTATTTACAGAGGCTTTATTTATAATTGCCAAAACTTGGAAGTAAATAGGATTTCTTTCAGTAGTTGAGCATTATTTAACCTGACAGTAGAATTTTATTTGGCACTAAAAAGAAATGAATTACCAAGCCATGACAATTCATAAAGGAAACTTAAATACATACCACTAGGTGAAAGAAGCCAATCTGAAAAATTACATACTACTGTATGCATGAATGCAAACTAGGTGGAATTCTAGAACAAAGAACACTATGAAAACAGTAAAAAAAAAGTGTTTTCTAGGGATTTGTGGGGTAAGGATGAATTGGTATCAGAGTATCTGAATTATACTATAATAGTGGATATTAGTCATCATAAATTTGTCTAGATCCCTTAATGTACAATCCTAAGAGTGAACTATAATATAAATTATAGACTTGGTGATAATGATGTTTCAGTGTAGGCTCACCATTTGTGATAAATACCACTCTCTTGGGGAATGTCGATAATGGAGGTGATTGCATGTCTATGGGGAGGGGATATATGGAAATTTCAATATCTCCATCCAATTTTTTTGTGAACCGAAAACTGATCAAAGATAGTCATAAAGTACAAAGAAAAGTCTATTAGGGTAAATCTGCTGTTAAGATGCATATATAGGGTTTGTGTGGACATGTTTATTTCACTAAGTCTAAGGACCAAACTCAGCCACAGCTGTCTTTTTAAAAAATTAATTATTAATTAACGGAGAGAGACAGACCCAGAGAGAAAGAGTATGGGTGTGCCAGGGCCTCTTGCCAAGGCAAACAAACTCCAGATGCATGCACTACTGAGTGCATTTGGCTTTACATTGGTACTAAGGAATTGAACCTGGGCCAGCAGGCTTTGCAAGCAAGTGCCTTTAACTGCTGAGGTGTCTCCCCAGCCCTCCTTGTCTTTTTTTTAATAGCCTGTTTTTATGAGTATAATTATGTTGAGGAACAACCATGTTCATTTCCTTAAACATTATATGTTGTGGACTTCATGCTACCATGACAGAAATAAGTAGTTAAAATAAAACCTGTGATCCACAACACCTATCATATAACCTTTAACAGTCCATATCTGGACCCTTAATAGAAATAGTTTCCTTACTAGGAGGTAGAGATTGTTGGTGTGTTTAACTTTATATGAACCTTCCATAGCGTTTCTCCAGAACAGTTGTGCTTTTTTTTTTGTATTTTTACCAGCAACGTACATATGTCATCTGCACTTCATCATGGCGTTTTTTCTTTTTGCCTTTTTAATGGGTATTCCTAACATTTTCAATGAAAATTTGGCATACTCGGTGCTTTTAAAACATATCATATAAACTTTTGAATTTAGAATTAAAGAATTTAGAATTCAAGAAAATTTAGAATTCTAGAATTAAAATAAAAATATGAATTCTACTTACTAGTGTTAATATAGAAAATATCGTTAAGGGACTGGGGGGATGGATCAGAGGTTAAAGGCACTTGCTTGGAAAGCCTTCTGGCCTGGATTCAATTCCCCAGTGCCCACATAAAGCCAGAAGCACAAAGTGGTGCATTCATCTAAAGTACATTTGCAGTGGCAAGAGGCCCCGACATGCCCATATTCTCTCTTTCTCTGACTCAAATAGATGAAATATTAGATAATATTTTCAAAATGCAGCGACTTTAAGACCTAACTTAAAATAAGAAATGAGATAAGCTGAGCATGATGGTGCATACCTATAGTTCTAGCAACTTGGGAGGCAAAGGAGGAAGGTTTCTTGAGCCCAGGAATTTGAGACCAGTATGAATAACACAGAAAGATGCTGTCTCCTTTAAAGGAATAAAAAAGAAAACAGAAAGATAAGAAAAAGAATAAGATAAAGTCTTATGAGTCATTGTTAGTCAAAGACATTTCTATTTTCACTCAGTTTTCAGGGATGAAAGCAAAAAAATTACTTTTACAAAATAAAATATTTCCCTGATATTTTTTCTATCTCTCTCTCTCTCTCTCTCTCTCTCTATATATATATATATATATATATATATATATATATATATATATATATATATATATATATATATATATATATATATTTCTCTCTGCCTATCTATCTATGTCATTTGGACTAAGTAGTATGAATGTTTTCAGAATTAAAATGGAGTCACTTGTGTCAGTTCTGACAGTTAAGGCCAGGAGGCTTTAAAGCTTATGGATCTATTCCTGAAAACAAGCACTCTCATAAATACTCTTCTGGAACCTTAGAAAAAGAATTTTTTGAGGCCTGTGGCAGTGCACACCTGTAATCAGGAGGCTCAGGCAGTAGGATTGCAAGTTTGAGGCTGACCTAGACTACATAGCAAGATCTCATTTCAAAAACAAACAAAAAATAAAACAATTAAAAACTTCTACATGGATGTGTGTCTATCCAATTAGGGTCTGTTCACTTTTGGCCTGGCACCTACATTTATATTGATCTTTGTAGCCAGGGATTATTGTTTCAAAATAATTTATGGACTCTTCTTCACTTGGCTGTTGGACAGCTTCCCTTTGGTCCCTTTCTTCTGACTATGCTGGTGGCTCCCCCTGGCCTACATGCTCCTCATTGCCGTGTGCCCTCCTAATTCAGAGTCTCTGTATCTGGGAGTCCCTTTGTCTTTGTCTCTCTCATTTCAAAGTTGACGATAGTAAACTAGTATTTTGAAGATAGAAACTAGTTGATTTTCTTATTCGCCTGTCTGAAAAGTGTATTTCTAGTACTTAGTGTGGCAGATTGAGTATGGCCACAAATTATTTGTTAGCCCTCCTGTTGATAGGAAGGGTTTATGTCTCTTTCATTCTGTATAAATTTTGTGAAACTGATCAGTTCAATGGGCAGAAGTGATACTCTGCTACTTTTATGGCGTAAGCCTTAAGAGACTGGTGGCTTCAGCTTCCCATCTTTCGTTTCATTCCAGAAGCTATCCTGGAAGCCATCCTTCTGGAGATGTTATTTATATACACACTTTGCTCAGCCTTCCAAGCCAAGGTGCCAGACATGTTAATGGTGACATCTTGACCCTCCAGACCATCCCATCTGCTTGATGAGTGATCCAGTGACATTTGTGGATGCCATGTGGAGCAGAAAAATCACCCAAGCTGAGTGCTGGCAAAATTCCTGACCGACAAAATTGTGAGTTAGATTGAAATGTTTATTTTAAGCCACTAAGTCTTTAATGTGACAATTATTTGTTATGCAACAATAGAAAACTAGAACACTTAACAAAAATATCAGGAGAATAGGGTTGAGGCAGATGGATTCCAGGGGGAAAATAGAACTACTGTATATTTAAGTTTTTTTGTATGTATGTGTTTGTAGTGTGCACACATGGGTATATACATGTGTGTATGGGTGTTTGTATGCATGTGGGCAGGTGCATGCATGTGTGAGTATGTATACAGAGGCCAGAGGTAGACATTGGGTGCCTTTCTCAATTACTCTCTACCTTATTTTTTTTTGAGTGTCTCACTGATTTGGATAGACAAGCTAGCCAGTAAGCCTCAAGGATCCTCTTATTCTCGCCTCCCCGGCACAGGCTGCATCACTATGCCCAGCTTTTATGTGAGTGCTGGAGATCTGAACTTGGGTCCTCATGTTTATTGGCAAAAATGTCACTGACTGGGTCATCTCCCTAGCCCACATATTTATAATTTTCACTGTGCTATGTGATGGTGTAAAATCTTTCTAATCTTTTCTCAGTCTTCAGGAAAATCAATATTTCTCATTAATACATGCTAGAGTAGAAAAGACCTGATGGTCTGAAGAAAGAAAATTCTCATAATAAATTATTTGTCACTCTGTGTCTTATAAATATAGACATGTAGCTAAGTGCACTATGTATACACATATTGTTAAAAGAAGGATTTTTAAAATCAGTTTAGCAGAGTTTACTCTGATGTCATAGTTTTTTTCTCCTGTTATGAAGGTCTTAGCTATGTCAACCATTGTGAGGCCATGAATATCAAGGTCACTTTGTGTCTGGAAGACAATATTATAAGCAGTCTTCCTGTCTTCCCTTTCCTTTGGCTGCTTACGTTATTTTATTTTATGATTTTTAAAAATATTTTATTTATTTATTTTCAAGCAGAGAAATACAGAGAGAGAGGGGGGGGTGGGGGAGAACACCAGGTGCACCACCTTGTGGGTCTGACATATGTGGGTACTGGGGAATTGAACCTGGGGCCTTAGGCACTGGAGGCAAGTTCCTTAACCGCTGAGCCATCTCTCCAGCCCTTATTTTATTTATTTTTTGTTTTTTTCAAGGTAGGGTTTCACTGTAACCAAAGCTGATCTGGAATTCACTATGTAGTCCATGGTGCCCTTGAACTCATGGTGATCCCTCTACCTCTGCACTCCGAGTGCTGGGACTAAAGGTGTATGCCACCATGATGCCTGGTTGGCTTTCACATTATTTCTGCCACCTCTTCCACAATGGTCCATGAGCTTGGAGGGTGTGATAGAGATGTCTCACTTAGTGCTGAACCCTTCACTGTCACTTCTTAGCACTGTGGTGAATGTTGAATCACCTCAGTGGACACCACCATCTGAAAACAGAAGCTTCTCTAACCAAAAGTGTGAGTAGCACTGATGGATGGCCATAAACAAAGGTATTTAGAGGACAGTTTGGTAGGCATAACATATGCATTTAGCCAGACAACAGTAGTCATTCCCCCCCCCCCCCCCCAGGGCTTAGACCTCAGCTATAGGCTTCTTGACTAGGTTTTCAGGACCAGACATCATTTCCCTCTTGTGGTGCGGGCCTCACATCCAGTTACAGAGTGGTTGTTTTCCCACATAACATGCAGGCCACCATCACACCATTTGGTATATTTGACCTGGATAGCCATCCAGAAAGCCTTGCAGGGTCCACTGCTGGCCAAGACCATTGATGGTTTTTCTCCCCCATATGGCTGAATGCTACACAGCTCTTTCCAGCATATTGAGAGCTAGTCAACAGGGAGAAGGCTTCCAGCTCAGCTCCAGCTTGATTACTAACAGTCTTTATTTGAACAAAGATTAACTGATGAATTGGGCAGCAGTTAGAACCAGAAGAACTTCACTGAACTCCACTCAGCAGTATGTGTCGTCAGCATTTATAGGCAGCAAAGTAGAGAAGTGATCCAATGACTGTTGGTTACCTTATCTGGGAATGGTGCGATGATGAAACATTTGCCTTATTTGGTCATGGTGTGATCATTTGGCTGCATGATACTAGTCAAAGCTAGGCTGTGTGGTTGGCTGCAACTTGGCTATTTCTTAAAATATATATATATATATATATATATATATATATATATATATATATCCCTAAATTGGGATTGGTTTTGTTATGCACTATTAGATTTCATTTTGTTATGTAGGAATTCAGCATATGGAGATAGTGTCAAGCCAGTGGTATCTGCTTTAACAACACACATGCACAGTCATACACACACACACACACACACACACACACACAGCTGAGGATCAAACCTAAGGCCTTATGAATACTAGGCAAACATAGTCCTACCAAGTCATACCCCTAGCCCACACATAATTATTTTCAAGTAAAGTTTTTTTTTTTTTTTTTGAGGTAAGATCTCCCTCTAACCCAGGCTGATCTGAAACTAACTCTGTAGTCCCATGCTGGCCTTGAACTCACAGTAATTTCTTCTAATTCTGCCTCCCGAGTGATGGGATTAAAGGTATGTGCCACTATACCCAGTTTAAGTTTTTTTTTAAAAAAAGTATTTTTATTTATTTGTGTGAGAGAAGGAGGGGTGGGGGGCTGGGCCTCTAACTACTGCAAATGAATTTCAGACCCATGCTCCACACTTTGCATCTGGTTTTCTATGGGTCCTGGAGAATCAAGCCCAGGCCTTTATTTAGGCTTTTCTAGCAAGCACCTGTAAACCACTGAGCAGTCTCCTCAGCCCTTACATAAACTTTTTAGTTTGGAGTTATTTTATATTTACAGGAAAGTTGCAAAGACATTGCAGAAAGCTTTTGTGTATTCTTATCCAGTTTTCTCTAGTGTTGACACCTTATGTAAACATGAGCACTTGACAAAACCAAGAAATGAAAATTGGTACATTAGCTTTTTTGTTTTTGGTGCTGGGGATTGAACCCAGGATCTCCCACATGCGCCTCCTTAGCCTCAGTGTGTTTTTATTAAATCAAGTCCAGGCTTTGCTTGTGTATCATAATTCTTTTTACCAAGAATTGCCAAGATCCAATCCAGCATACTACATTGAATTTACTTATATTTGCGCTTATTCTTTTGGTAGATCAGCCTTTCTCTCTCTCTTTTGTCTGCTGTCTCTCATTTTCTCTCCTCTCACAAACTCACCTGTATATGAATGATAAGAATTCTTCCTTTCCTTTTGTGGAATCATTAACATTCAGATTTACCTGAGTAGTGCAGTTGGCAAGATTTGAGAAAGAAGAATTAAAACAGTTGTTTCTTTTTTTAAAAAATATTTTATTTATTCATTTTCAAGCAGAGATACAGAGATAGAGAGAGAGATAGAGAGAGAGAGAGAGAGAGAGAGAGAGAGAGAGAGAGAGAGAGAGGAGAGAGGAGAGAGAGCGCACCAGGGCTACCACCTTGTGGGTCTGGCTTACATGGGTCCTGGGGAATTGAACCCAGGGCCTTAGGCACTGGAGGCAAGTGCCTTAACCGCTGAGCCATCTCTCCAGCCCAAAACAGTTGTTTCTTAAAAGAGATGGTGATGTGCTGAAGGCTGAACCCTTCCAAAGAGCAGGAAGAGGACAAGGATAGAAAACTGGACAATAAGATAGTGGCTGGCTGTGCTGGCACACACCTGGAATACTAGCACTTGGGAGGTAGAGGGAGGAGGATCAGTAGTTCAAGGCTAGCCTCAACTACAGAGCAAGTTTGAGGCTAGCCTAGGCTATATGTGACTCTGTCTCAAGACAGACAGATAAAATAAGCAACAAACAGACAAACAAGCAAAGTGATTCTGTGTGATATGCTCTGAAGGCTCAGCCAGTGGGGTCTTTCATGCCCTGTATGATATAAAGGGGAGAATATAATTATTATGGGGCACAGCTGGCAATCTTTGGACTCCACAGCTTAGGACACACTTTGGAATCCTATAACAAAAACTGTTTGAGGGGCTGGAGAGATGGCTCTGCAGTTAAGGCGCTTGCCTGCAATGCCTAATGCCCCTGGTTTGATTCCCCAGGACCCATGTAAAGCCAGATGCACAAAGTGGTGCACACATCTGAAGTTTGTTTGCAGTGGCAACAGGCCTTGGCACATCCATTCTCTGTCTCTCTCTCTCTTTGGTTTTTTGAGGTAGGGTCTCGCTCTAGCCCAGGCTGACCTGGAATTCACTGTGTAGTCTCAGGTTGGCCTCGAACTCACAGCGATCCTCCTACCTCTGCCTCCCAAGTGCTGGGATTAAAGGCGTGTGCCACCACGCCCGGCTTCTCTCTTTATTTCCTTGCAAACAAATAAAGAAAATATTTTTAAAAACCTGTTTGAACTTCTAGTGGAATCCAATATATCTTGTGTGGGAAGACCAGGTGGTTTTGGAAAGGGATAATTTTCCAATTATATTTTTACATGATGGTTATTTATGTATTGGTTGCCAGAATATTCTCCAGCAAATGACCAAAGAACAACATCAGTAATTCTTGCCCATTCCCAGAGGAAATTTAATTACATATACTTTCAAAAGAGACCAGAGGAGGATACCTGCCAAATGGGGAATTTAAATATGTAAATGGTAACAATAAAATACATTTCAATTTTAAACAGTTCAAAAAGCTGGGAAATACTTGTAGTAATGATCAGGTATCCAGACAACATTTGTTCATGCATTGGAATTACTGAAAATCAGCCCATTTGAAAATGAGTAATGGACTGTCATCCAATGCTGACCCTCTGTGACTGTTGACTGCTATGCCCCGCAGAAATGAATGAATGTTTCCAGATGCTTTCACTTTCTTCATCACAGGTTCCCTGCAAAGACTCAATGGCCCTTCTCATCTCATGGGGAAAGGCTGAAATAAACTTCCTCAGAGATTTGTGCTGAGTTCTTGTTGAGAATTGCCATTTTCACTCTATCTTTAGGTTTTCAGGAGAATTTTCAACTATGAAAGAGAAAATTTAAAGTTTTAGCCCTTGGGGATCTTCTTCCTTGGGTTAGCAAATGTGCCATGACCTAGTCTCATTAGGGGTATTTGTACATGTCAGCCGGATGAAGTCAGCATAGGTGCCAGAATTATGTCTCTCCTTTCAGAGCTATATATATGAGAAGATCAAGAACTCCTGAGAAGGGTATGAGAAAGAAATCAAAAAGGTATGAAGACTTGAGTTCATGATTAGGTGGAAAAGTTGGACACTTAAATGTCACTACATATGTCCTAGTTACTGTTACAAGGTCAGAGGGTTCTCTGTAGGATTTAAATCTTGTTAATAAGGGAATTTAAAAAAAGACTCAGAAGGGACCCAAATGGCAAATTATTGGAATTTGACATAAAAAACAATGGGACAGGTAGAAAAAAAGAAATAGAGAAATTTACACTTTAAGAACAAATATATGCCTTGGACAACAAGGTGAGCACACCAAAAAATAAGTGGGTGACCAGGGCCTTTTTTCTTTTAGGTTTTACTGAAGGGTCCAAGATTACCCTCCTCCTGTAGTGACGTGGGCCTTGGGCACACAGGCAATGCCCAACACATTTGGGTCAAGCAAAGGGGAAATATTTAACCTTAATATTATTTGGTTTATTCTTGTAGACAGCTAAGAGTTACTCACTATGACCTAGAACTCAGGATGTGTCAAAATAGGAAAGAAAATAACTGTATTTATTGTCATTAGTAAACCTTTCAGCTTGGTGGCCATGGTACTGGAGTTGTTAAGGCCAAAGCCCGAACTCTGCTGGGCCTAACATGCTGGGCTTGGTCATTTGCCTCAGTATAGCAATTAAAGGGGTGAATGATAGTGAAAAGCAGAGAAAGGAGATTTATTCAGTGGTGGCCACATTGGGAAGAAGAAAAAAGAGGTCCAGAGACACTCAAGTACATCTTTGGGCTCCTGATACGAGGTTTAGGATTAAACAGAAGGCTAGAGGAATGCAGACTAAGCAGTCCTGCTCAAGGTGTGGTCATGTGACATCGTTCTGGGAGACAGGCTCCCTCTCTCGCTGGTGCATAGACTTCAACCTTTCTCTCTCCCAGAATGAGAGTCCCAGGAAATTCAAATTCTTGGGGTCCATTGTCTCAAAAGTCTGATATCCAAATGGAGGGGCACAGTGTCTTTTTAGAATATTTACTCCTGTCATGATGGTTTCTAGTCACGCAGAAAAAATCAACAGCATTTATTAATGTTAGCTTACCTTTCATATCTGGTATCTTTCAGCTAGGAAAGAACTAGTTGTATTTACTTCCATCAATCATACCCTTTGGCTTTGCAGCCAGTTTGCCACCCTGACACTGGTTCATCCTTAACTCCCAGTGAGTTATAACTAACCTGTGGTCTTTATCCCTTACCTGAAAGGCCAGTGATGGCTCATTTAATAACAATGGAAGGCCAGTGTTTGAAAATGAGTTACAAGCGGCTTGGATATTTCCTATTATAGTGCTTGAAGTCTGCTTCCGTGTGTGTGTGTGTGTGTGTGTGTGTGTGTGTGTGTGTGTGTGTGTGTGTGTGTGTATGGTGCGGGCATGCCATAGCATACATGTGGAGATCAGAGGACAACCTCAGGTGTTGGTCCTTACCGTCCACTTTCTTTGAAGCAGGGTCTCTACTTTGTCACGAGCCAGGCCAATTGGCCCACAAGCTCCCAGGGATTTTCTTGTTTCTTCTCATTTTGCCATAAGTGTGTTGGGATTACAGTCACTTGTGCTACTGTGTCCAGCTTTATGTGGGTTCAGTGTGCCGATGCTCTCTCTTTCTCACTCCCTCTCTCCTTGCAGATAAATAAAAAATAAAACATTACAATTGTTGCAGTCAGCTTTCATGTTGCTGCGCAGAAAGAACCCAAACAAAAGCGGCTTGTAGAGGAATGGGTTTATTTGGCTTACGGACTCGAGGGGAGACTCCATTCTGGCAGGGAAAACGATGGCATGAGCAGAGGGCTGGACATCACCTCTGCCACAGCACTGCAAACAGCGGCAGGAAGGTGTGCCAAACACT
>PVHP010053457.1:0-10766 GCA_004024765.1 Zapus hudsonius
ATAAGAATAGGAATTTATAGGCAAGATCATTTAGTATTTCTATTTTGGAATATTTAATGTGGGATAAAATAATAGTCCTGTGTTTGAATTATTCTCATAGATTTACATTTTATTTATTGTGAAATAAACTGTGGCTAATTTTAAGATGTAAACCATATTTCAATTCAATGATGAAGCATTGTTTTGTGAAGTGTAACAATTTAGGACTAGAAATTTCCAAATGTTGAAAGCCTCACTATTTTTATGTTACTTTTAGAATGTGTTTATAATTTTAAAAAATACATTTATATGATCATGTTTTGTAGGAAACTATTATGCTATTTTCTATATAGTAGCAACATTTTCTACATAATTGAAAATTAGTCATATATTTTGTCACTCTTTGCCTGTAATACATACCTAACACACTGTGCACAAAAATATTATTGGTAGTCTCTGTGCATTTCCTATTTCTTGGTGACTTACTCAAAGAACTGAAGAAAGTCCCATTAAGTAGTTTTGCCAAAAGACACCTTATTAAAAACATAAAGATAGTTATAGGTTTAAATACACTGGCAAAAGTGAGCCACTCAAGTAGAGAGTACTCAAGGGCACCAGGGAGTTTTCTGAGGCTTCTTTTGGTAGGAGTTTCAGAGGAAGATGAACTGGTTGCTAGGGATTTAGTTTGAATCGTAGTTTGGTTTGACTGACAGGTTTGGTTTATTTAACATTTTCTCTTCCTTCGTTCGTTCCTTCATTCGTTCCTTTGTTCGTTTCTTTCTTTCTTTCTTTCTTTCTTTCTTTCTTTCTTTCTTTCTTCTTTCTTTCTTTCTTTCTTTCTTGTCTATCTAAGTCTCTTTCTTGTTATTTTTCTTTTTCTTTTATGTTCCTTTCCTTTGTTTTATTGCTAAGCTTCCTTCCTTTGATACATCTGATTTTAATCATATGTATGACCATGTCCAGTTATCACAGGCACAAAAAAGTATACAAAAATTTTCCATGAATGTTTATTTACAGTAAGAACACTCAAAATCAGTTCAGAAAGGTTGCCTCAGTGCTGGTCTGATCTCCTTTCTATTTACAACTAGATTTCCATTAGCTATGATTATGAAGAAAGGTCACTGTGGAGAGGAGAAAACTACTGTATTGTGTTGAACAGGGTGTACCTGCCGGTGGGTGCAGGTGGAGGTGTGATGATCCACACTTGTGCTGCTGCACAGCTTAGGAGAAGGGTGTGATTAGAGCTTCATATAAGCAGGCCAGTGGTTGGGTAAACTAATAAACTTCTCCCTTGCCTGTCTCAATCAGCATGGTGAATTGTTCAAATTAAATTTTCCTCAGGTTGGAGTTCTGTAAATAGAACAATTGGGTTGTGCTTACATCATTCACAGATGAGAATATCATCAAGGGAAGAAAGGACTTTTATGATAACACAAGTGGAACCCAAATTTCTTTAAAGGTGAATGCTTGATGACAGTTTGAAGAGACCCATCAAAAGATGCAATCAGAATAGACTACCCATGCATCCATCATCCCAAGGATGACATTCCATCTAGATCCTGTCTGGGATGCAGACAGTAGATGCCACTTAAAGTACAATAGGCAGCTCTTCAAAATTAAGTTCTGTTCTGACATTGTTGCATTCATTCGGAGATTACTATTATTTTTAGTCCTGATTTGCACAATAAAGTAAAACAAGTGTGTGCCACTGAGGATGTGACAAAACACTTCAAAATAGAAAACTTATGTTTTTTAGTTGATTTTCAATCTTTACTTATTTTATTTTTAATTTAGGGTTTGGGGAGATGGCTCAGTGAGTAAAGTGCTTGTCACACAAGCTTGAAGTCCTTAAGTTTGCATTGCTAGCACCTCTGTCAAATGCTGGGCATGCCCATAATTCCAGCTCTGGAGAGGCATGACCAGGTATATATCTGGAACTTTCTGGCAAGCCTAGCATGTTCAGTGAGTTCTCAGTTATGGGTTCAGTGACAGATACTATCTCAAAAACAATAAAGTGGTCGAGTGACTGGAAAAAACACTTGAGAGTGACTCAGATACATATGCACTCACACGTGCATTCCTACATGCTTATAAACATACATACACACATTCACACCACACTTATACACATGCAAAACACATTTCATGAAGATACATTGGCAATATCGTATATTTATGAATTTTTAGGTAAGATCCTAAGAGAATTTAAATAGATCTGAAAGTTTTGTCATGAAAAAGCTCTTTAAAATAAATATATTGAATACAACAACCACATAACAAGATCTAAGAAACTCAACTCTTAAAGGATACTTGTACAGATGAGCAAGAGCAATCCTAAGTGCTCTACAGCAGTCTGAGAGTTGTGTTTCTGTGTGCTAGTTCACAGATAAAGGACTGCTTCAAAGTAATTAAGTATAAGCGTAGTAAACTTTACCTAGTTAGACAAATAATCCAGCTTGCTTTGGTAGCCTAACTCCTGCATAGTGGAAATCATATTTCCCTATTTTATTTTATTTTATTTTATTTTATTTTATTTTATTTTATTTTGCTAAGCTGAGGCTGAATTTGACACCTATAAGTTTCCTGAGAATTGCTTTGTTCATGTCTGCAGAGGCACAACCAAAGACACTGCAATTCCTTTATTAAATACAAAATATTATGTGTTATTTTGCATGCTTAGAAAATATAAATACTAACTCATCGGAGTCAGCTTTTCAGTTGCTGCACAGAAAGAACCCAAGCAAAAGTGGCTTGTGGAGGAATGGGTTTATTTGGCTTAAGGACTCGAGGGATGACTCCATCCTGGCAGGGAAAACAATGGCATGAGTGGAGGGGTGGACATCACCTCTGCCACAGCACTGCAAACAGTGGCAGGAAGGTGTGCCAAACACTGGCAAGGGGAAGGTGGCTTATAACCCCCATAAGCCCACCCCAAACAACACAGCTCTAGGGAGATTCTAAATCCCGAACTGCCATCAGCTGGGGATCCATCATTCAGAACAAATTTATTTGTTTGTGGGGAACACCCGAATCAAACTGTGACAATCATGTAGGACTATTTTCCTACATATGTATAATTCAAGTAGACAAGTGTGTTTTTTTAATAGCAACTACATCCCTTAGGACATTTAATTTAAAATATAACTAAGTAGTCAGAGCAAAGAAAAATCAAGGAGAAAGTTAATTTTTTATATTGTTACTAGTGTCCTTGGGTGCACATAGCACAAGATACAAGTCCTCCATCCTATAGGTCTTCATATGTAAATCAATACTGTCTCTACATGAATAGACCGGATGTTTAAGAAAAGTCACTCCATCATTCATACCACTCTGCCATTATTTCTCAGTGTAACACAGAAAAGTTTAAATGAGCACTGTGATTGTTGGTTTCTATGTTGGAATCTCAAGCCTAATTCAATGATACCAGACGACAGTGATTTGAATAAAATTAGGTCATGGTAAAGGAGTTCTCAAGATTAGGTCTAGTGTCTTTATAAAAGAGACCTTAGAGAGTAACTTTTCATGTCCCCCCCCCCATCATATAAGGATATAATTCAGCAGTCAGCATTCTTACGAGAACCCAACCAGATCATAATAATGCCCAGATCTTAGCTCTCCAGACTCTTGAATGGTGGAATATATATATATATATATATATATATATATATATATATATATATATATATATATATATATATATATATATATATATATATATAAAGTTCCTAAGCTACTCAGAATGTAATAGCTATTCAAACTAAACATATTAGTTACTTTTTTCATTGCTATAACCAAATTCCTAACAAAAGAAGACGTAAGTGTGGAAGGAATAACTGGGTTTTCGTTTCAGGGGACATAGTTGATCATGGCAGGAGGGATGGGGACATGGTTGCAGGAGTTGATGGCAGCTGTCATATTGCATCCATAGCCAGGAAGCTGAGAGAGATAAAAAACTTGGTCCTTGGTTTAATTTAATCTAGGACCCCCTAGTGCTCCAGTGAATGGAGTGGCGCCTCACATAGTTAAAGTAAGTCTTCCACCTCAGTTAACTTAGAAACTTTCGCATGTTGGCAATCCAAATTAACCATCATATTGACTAATAAAAAAATGTCATTGTCCCTGGTGAGTAACCAAATTTAAAAAAATGTGAGAAAAATATTTCAGAGAACTTTTTTTTTTAATTCCAGTTCTAAATTTGGATAAATATTAAACCACTTTCCATCAATGTCAAGCTAAGTTCAGAAGAAATAAATAGGTGATAAGAAACTGAGATGACATGTTTAATGGATAGAAAAACGTGAATTATTATGTATTCCCAAAGTAAAGAAACTATTCACACCAATTACTTATGTATGGACCTGAAGCAACTTCAAAAGGAAAAGAAATGATTATCGTAATATTACTATATCACCTCTGCTAGTACTATGTCTCCAGAGCTGAAGTTTAGCTCCATCACAAGCCTGTCACTTAGTATCTAGCTTTAGATCAGAGCTTTATGATTTCTAACTGTGTTTGCACAACCTTTCATATATGTTACCTTCTGACCCACTCATTCAATAGGAAGAATCATTAATAACATCAGTGGCTACTAACATGGCCTTGCTCTCTATGTATAGTATACCATCTGTGATGCTGGCTGAAATCCTCGACTGAGGAGTAGAGCATTCTTGTATTCCTTTTCAACTTCAGAGAATCAGCTCTGAACAGTTTGTGGATTGTCAGTGTCTAATCCATTCTCAGCTTTGCAGGGTTCCTCGGCCTTTACAAATAAAATACAGAGACTCTTCTGCACATGCAGAAAGCTCAGGTCTGCTCTAACTGCAATCAGGTCCCAGTCAATTGCCATACATCAGGAGAGTGGTTGTTCTCAAAACCAAGCACCTACTTAGCCCCTCTTCAGAATTAATACAGAGACCATTGATTGATTCTTTTTTTCTGACAATATCCCTATGCTGGCTTGTATCATCAGAAATATCCTGTTTTAATGCAATTACACCTGTGATTGCTTTGTCTGCAGCAAGGTCAGAGAACCCTCTGAGCCACTGCCCTGTAAAGGAAATTAATTTACCATTGTCTTGCCTTCTTTGTAAGCCAGCCCCATTCCCCTAGTCACACCTTGATTTTGGTCTTGTCCCCTCATGCATAACACATGTAGATACCACCTTGATTCCAGCATTCATGATAAGGCTACTGCTTCAACACCACTCACTCAGTTCCTTAGAGGATTCCTTTACAGGGATCTGTGGGTGTGGGGGATGGAGGGATTAGAGATTTGCTCAAGCCTGACCCTCCCCTAATGTCAGCAATCTTTCCCTGAACTCCAGCATTCTATTTCAGCCTCCTATTTTAAGATCAAGTCTATGATGGATTCTTGAACAGGTCACTTGTTCTTGTTTTTCTCACACCTAATGGCTTTAAATTTTTTGGTACTTATTACAGTTTATAACCCAATGAGCCAAAAGCTATACTTTGTACATTTAAATAAAGGATTTATGAAATACTGCTAATAATCTTTGGCAAGTAAATTTGCCAAATAAACTCTTATATCAGAAATTTGTTTTCTACTTCATTTTGTTTTATTCCGCTATTCCCTTATTTCATCTAAAATATGAATAAAACACATAAAATGAATTTATATTACTAATTGGGTTATAGCCCACAGTTTGAGAAACAATGATGTGCCTTACTACTGATGTTCCACTTAGGAAATCACTTAACCAAAGTTAAGGAACATTAACCAAATTTTAAATAAATTCCCATGCCTTCAAGCAATGTTAAAGCACAAATGAATTACAGGCATTTGGTCTTTGATTCATAGGACAATTATGATATTATTAAAGAATGTTCTGGTTGCATTTTTTTTTATTTTGTGAGAGCTACAAGAGTCAGGAACAGAAAGTTTGTTTTATTAATTATAGTGGCTCTTACATTTAGGCAGCACCTAGTGAACATGCAAATATTTGTTGAATTTATCAATTAATGATTCAATTAATTTTCAGAAGAAACAGTAAATTGTTGCTCATTTGTGCTATCTTCCTTCAATAAGCACTTGACAAGTACTAGTTGTGTACTATTTTGTCACTATGGTTGCTTCTGTTAAAATTATTCAATTGA
This sequence comes from Zapus hudsonius, assembly GCA_004024765.1. Taxonomy (NCBI): domain Eukaryota; kingdom Metazoa; phylum Chordata; class Mammalia; order Rodentia; family Dipodidae; genus Zapus; species Zapus hudsonius. The sequence continues at coordinate 6,094 of PVHP010053457.1, forward strand.
TTCAAATCATCACCTCTTTTTTTAAAATCTCCAAAACCAGCAAGACATGAAAATTCTAAGTGTTAAAAAATTTAAATGAGGGAGGGGCCTTGGAAAATAGCTAATTATATAAAGTCCTTGACAATCAAGCCTGCTGAGCACAGTTCTGAGCCTGAGCACCGAGGTAAAGGCAAGATGTGGTATACTGTGTGTAATCCTAGCAAGCCAATGGCAGAATGGGGGGCAGAGAAAGGAGCATTGGAAGCTTGGTGAACACAGCAGCAGAGAGCAGAGAGACACTGCCTCAAACAAGGTAGACAGTGAGGAATGACACCTGGCTCTTTCTTTCAACCTCGACTTGGGTGCCATAACACACACATGACTGATCTCACATACAGGTCCATCATATGAACACACAGAGACACATATGTTTTTTATTAAAAAAATTAAATTAAAGGTTTATATCTAGCCCTTGTAATAGATGTACTGATAACATATATTGATTGTCAATTTGACAGGACCTAATGGTACCTGTGAAGGGTTATGTAGTATAGGGGAGCCTTTGTGCATGCTTGTGAAGTGTTATCTTGATTATGTTATTTATTATTACTATGTTTATGTTTTTATGTTGTTTATGTTATTATGTTATTTGAGGTGTCACTATTTCATGGTTCTCGGTCTTGGACTCTATAAAAAGGAGAGAGCTGGCTGACCATCTGGCATTCATTGCTCTCTGCTTCTTCACAGTGGATTGAATATGACCAGCTGCCTCAAGCCCCTGTTGCCATGCCTTCCCTCCAGGATGGACTCTAAGCTGGAACTGTAGGCTGAAGGAATTCCTTCTTCCCTTAAACTGAATTTTGTTAAGTATTTTGTGCCAGCAAGGATAAGGCAAGTCATACACAGGTCAAAGAGTCTACACATACTAAAAGGCCACTTTGAATTAATGAACTATTTTTCTAGGCTTGGGAAAGAAACCAAACATTATTAAAGAAAAAAGCCAAGACTCCATGGTGACCATAGTCCATGATGCAGGATAGATATGAAATCTAAAAAGGGGTTTCATGGTTAATGGTTAACACTCTGGACTTTTTATCCAGAAATGAAATATAAGCAGAAAAGAGAATGCAGATGGTAATAAGTACTGAGAAGAGAGAAAATATGATAAATTTTGGGAATGAGTGACAACCAGGTATATAGGAAGAGAGAGATTTGGCTCAGCACATCTTCTAAAATCTTCCCGGAATCAGCGGGAAACAGGTATTATGGGAACTGTCGCAGTACCCCTTCACTGTCTCAGTTGAGAGCCACAAGATGCTTGCACTTTGCAGTCTGGAGGAAAATAAAGCTTTCACTTCTGATGTTCATTGATCTTCTATGAATATATATATATATATATATATATATATATATATATATATATATATATATAATCAGGAATTTAAGACAAGGAAGAAAAGAAACCGAATCTTGCCTCATTAAGCAGCCAAGGTTAGTACAAAAATCTTCTGAAAGGACAGAACATTAAATTGAACCTATGTTTAAAGGCAAGTGATTGCTCTGACATGCATTTCTCATATCAGAGCAATTTAGATAGGAAATAACTGGTAAGCAAACATTCTGTGTTACAAATGAAAACATCCTGAAAGGATCATTGTTGTCTTTTCACTGAACACATCAGCAGGAAAATTATTCTACCGCAGGCAGAGGAAACAAACACCATCCAGTTGTACAACAGGACTGTTGTGGGTCCCTCTCAAATCCTTAAGGCGTGTCACAATTTCAGTGCTCATTTCTGTGTATGTCACCTGTCAGTAGAAGTCTTTATGTCTACTGTATGTGCTGCTGTGTTTTCTCTTTCTTGCTTTCTTTGAAGGCTACCATTGTGAACTACCATCTCTAACCTACCAAAAACAACTTGGTATTTTGGCTAGAATAATATCATGAGGCCGAAACTAAAAATAAATGCAACCTGAAAAAAAATGAAGTAGATTTCTATAACTAGATGGTTTGATATATCCAACATGTAGATACTAGATTTTCTTTTCACAAGTGCCAGAAATAAATATTATTAATTATTACTAGGAAATGGCTACATAAAAATTCTCAGTAAAAACATGCACAGTTGAAAAATAATAGTAAATCTGTCCCATCGCAAGTCACCCTTATTGAGAAAAACAGACTGCTTTCACCTCACAGCTATTTCCCACTAATTACTTTAGTTGCCTAGATAGAATTGACTCTGACCCTGGGGGCTTAATCCCAACTTCTCCAGTCAGCAAAACTGACTAGATTTGGCCAATGAGAGGCCTTGGTAAGAGACAGGGTTTTAAGAGATTGAATGGAGCCAGATTGTTTCTTTTTTCTTTCCTTGCATTTCCATCACTCTCCCAGAGTGATTTTTCCAATGATGTTTATGTCCTTCCTAGGTTCTACTGTAAGACAGAACTGCCAGATATTATAGTCAGAACTTGCCCAGGGAACAGGTAGGAGCACTTGTTTTCACTTGAGCTCTACTCAAAGAAAACTGGAAGCTTCTCCTGGTTCCCTGACACAGGTTGAACCTCCTGTGTCAGTTACAGTAGAGATTGGAATATTTCCACATATCTAGTGAAGCATCTCAAAATCCATTCGTATTTTATACATATCATTTTACAGGAGGTAAGATGGGACATGTTCTCTTTGTGATGTGATGCCAGTTCTGAGAATGTTGTGGATTGAAGAAAAAACAAGTTCTTAGAATTTTATATTTGGGGGCATCAATCTGTGCTATCTCATTCACCTAAGTTCACACTCCCCTTTTCCCAACATCAACATTGTTACCAATTCTATGTATATTCTTTCTGCTTTAAATTAATTGGCTGATTTATTTTTCTCATGAAAATCTTAAGAGAAGACCAGCAATATTCCTTCACTCCATACCTACCTGCCACATTAAAGTGTGATGATATCTGTCCTAAAGTATGGCTCCTTCTCCACAGGCCTGTGCTCTGGGAAGCATGTTCTTAGGAACTGCATCATAATGTGAATGCCATAGAAGCTATTTTTAAAGATAAGGTGACCATGCTTCCCCTAGGCAACATTACTTTATAGAGCTACGGTTATGTATGCTGTTCCCCCCGACCTAAGGCATTATCCAGGTTGGGATTGAATGGTCTTCACATGGATCTGGGCACACACATATCCCTATATATTGTCTATGGTTAAATATAAAGGGGAGATAAATATTGCCATGTTATTATTTTATAATGTCGGTGAGCTACTGTGAGACTAAAGATTTCTTATTTGTGTATAGCATTAAAAATGCTAATGTCTATTGTTTTCTGGGACACAACCTTTTAAGTACAAAGCAAGTGGCTATCATTTTTTTAAATTATTGTTTTTTTGCCATGAAATATTCTTCAAACCCGATTGATACAAAATTACAGAGGCAAGTGTAGAGAGGAAAAGCACTGAGAGGAAGGAAAGAGACAGGAATAAACTAGAATTTCTTTTCTTAAGTGCCTGAATAAAGAATATTAGGAGAAAAGAAAGGAATGAAGAAAATAAAGTAAAATAAAAAAGAAGGAAGGAAAGAACAAAGCAATGAAGGAAGAAAGGAAGTAAGAAAGAACAAAAGAAAGAAAGAAAAAGGAAGGAAGGAAGAAAGAAAAAAAGAAAAGAAAAGGAAAAGGAAAGAAAGGAAGGAAGGACAGAAGGAATGAATAAAGGAAGAAAAGAAGAAAGGAAACAAGGAAGAAAGAGATTTGCCACCTTCTTATTAGGATTGTTGGAATCAGGAATACTCTGAGTCTTCCTGTGAAAATGTAAAAATGAAGCCAGTACTCACAATGAAAGCCAGATGACAGAGTTAATATTCTCCACAGTGTTCTTTTGTAATTAACTTACATTCTGTCCATTCCATTCATTATTTGTTAAATATAAACTACATGTAACATATATATGCACATATTAATTTATATAATTGGAGATGTTTTGTGAACCAATATAATCACTTTTGATTAAGCTACATTGAGTCCCTTTTCTGACATTCACAACCTAAAATGTCTTAAGCAATATACATATCATTTTATTATATTGAATTAAAATGTCATATGGTTTAACTTGCTCCTTGCAACAAGGACATTCTTTGTGTTAAGGTAACGAGGCCTCACAAAGAAGTTCAATTATTCTTGTTGAATTCATTTTTAAGGCTTGAATCTCAGATGAAAACCGACTTAATAGCAAAAGCCATAGGTAAGTGAGAGAAAGGAATTCCGTTGTTAGTATTGACTAGGATAGGTCACAATGTCTGCCCACATTGGGAGTGAATTTTAAAATGATATAGAAACAGACAAAGGCCAGAAAAAGAACAAACGAAGAAAGTAACAGAAAGGTTAAGCCAAGTTTTCTGAGATGTAGTGTAACTACTGCAAGGTAATGGACAGAGTGGAATTCTAAAATGAATTGTGCAATAAATTAGCCAGGAAGACCATATAACCTTGTGCTGTGAAACTGTGAAATTTTTCAGTTTCTTTTAATGAATTTATTTTTTTCTACTGTTCCTTATATAACTCTAAAATATGACACCAAGGGTATAATAAAATTTTATTGGCAGAACACATAAGGATGGTTAGAACTAAAGCTGCCTTTGAAATGTCCTTTTATTTTCGTGTGTGTGTGTGTGTGTGTGTGTGTGTGTGTGTGTGTGTGTG
>PVHP010053458.1:0-10763 GCA_004024765.1 Zapus hudsonius
TTTTCGACACAAAGACCCCTAAGCTCACAACCTTAAAGCAAATTTATTACTCATCCACCACGACTCAGGGAACTATGCGGAAGAGGGGGCGGAAAGATTGTGAGAGCCGTGGTGGGGGAGACTATCCAGAGGTACGGACAGGAGAACCTTGCTGATTACTAGTCTATCCATGGTCCCCTGTCACAAGGACTGATCCAGATGACCCATGGAGGAGGTTAACCAGTTGAGGGGGGAGGGGAGGGCAGTGGGGAATTGGGGATAACAACTCATTGTTTGTCCACTAAATGTTGTAACTCATTATGGATAATAAAAATAAATTAATTAATTAATTTTTTAAAAAAAAAGATATTTTGATGCTGGTATCTTGAAGGATATTCAGTCAGATATACATTTGCCCCAAGAGATACCTAAATCCATGGACTTGTATTGCAAACACAAACAGCCCCACATACTTTCATTCATCTCTAGATTACTTACAATACTGGATACAATGTCAACACTATGCAAATATGTGTTGTATCATACTGTTCAGGGGGTATTAATAGGCAAATATTGTTCAGATTGTAACTTTGAAAACACTGCTTTCAAGCTTTTGATTGGTTCTAAGAATGGAGAGGTCAAACCCAGAATACTGAATGTACTGATTTTACTCAAACCTGAGTGAGCAGAAGGATTCTGTAGCTTAGATGTCGAAAGCCTTAGTACACAGCTCTTCAGGAAAGAACCATTCAACTCAGCCAAATGAGCCAAGAAAAAATGGCTCAAATTCAAAGAGGCCCAGAAGAGCACTGCATGTACAGACACAGTAGCAACAAACATGCCTGGTGTTGATGGAGGAGCATCTGCAGAGGAAAGCAGCCCAGAAACACGAAGGCTAAGAGGATTTTGGGGGCAGAAGGCGGCCAGGCTGGAGTTCATGAGGTGAAGAAATTAGAGCTCACAAGAGCACCAAGCCCAAGGTTGCTGCTGGGGTGAGCCAGGTAGAGAAGCACTCTCTATCCTGAATGCATGCTTTCTGCTGAGGCAGCCTTTCCTGGAGAAGCACTTAATGAGACACAGGCTCAGGCAGAAAGCTAGCAAACTGTCATTCTCCTCCTCGCTTCCCATTGTACCTTGGGAAGCCTGTGGTGAATCATGTCCATACTCCACCCCATGAAAAACTGAAAGCCCTTGCCCAGCATGGGACATTCAGCCTGCTCTGCACACCATAACCCCTTTCTTACAGTGACTGGGCATGTATTTGCAAAAAAGGTGCAATCCCTGCTTAGCTGGGAAGCTGGCAAATTCATGCATGGCTGGCACAGTAAAGGGCCAACGGAAAAAGCAAGAGACAGGTAGGTAGTGCATGTTGCCAGACCACTTACATCAGTGAAACTTTCTGATCCTGTTTCCTGGATCCAGCTAGGGATATTAAATGACTTCCCACATGTTTGTTCAAATGGATAATCCATGTGAAGTGTTTCCCATCATGCCTAGGTACATCCTGAACTTGATTGTACACCTTAGGAACAAGTGGAAGAAAAGTAGCAGGGCACAGTGGTGCATGCCTGTAATCCTAGCACTTGGGAGGTGAAGGTAAAAGTACCAGCTCAAGGCTAACCTAGGCTATCTACAGGCTATTTCCATGGCCTTGAACTTGTGATCCTCCTCCCTTATCCTCCCATCTGCTAAATTGAAGGAAGGCATGCACTACCGTGCCTGACTTAATATATTGATTTTTAACTTCACACTGCACATTGTATTTCCACATAATGGAATAATATACACCAATTAAATGGGAGTGTATAATAAAAATTGAATGAATAATTGGGGAATTATGCTAAGTAGTTAAAAAGTAAATCCAAAGATAATACTATATAATTATAAAATATCAAAATTATAGAAACAAAAGAGAGATTAGTGATTGACAGGAGTCAAGGATAGGGTACAGATGGTGAATGTGGTAATAAAAGAACAATGGGAGAGATTGTCAAGGGGCTAGAACTATTTTGACATACCAAATCTGTTCCTATCCTGCCTGTGGCTACCTTTTAAGTAATTAGGTAAAGGGCACATAGAATTTCTACATAGTTTTCCTATAGCTTCAGTCCATTGTATTTCACATATAATTTATAATTGCATAATTATTTCAAAATACAAACTTTAAAATAGCGAAGATTTTGTAATAAAATGAGGAAAACATAGCAAGTAGATAAGGCAGACAAAGATAAAATGTTAAAAACCTTGAAAGATTTACAGGAAGGAGGGGGTCAATAAAGAAAAAAAAAGCAGAGAGTTGAATGGAAAAAATACAATAAGGTAGAAAGGATAAACTCAAACTCTAGTTCTATATAGTGACCAAAAAGTATTCATATGCTGGCTAAACAGATTAAAATACAGAAGACAGAACATGAAAAAGATAGGATAAAATTCAAAAAAGAAGATACAACTACATGAGGAAATATTCTTAAAATTATCAAATAATGGCTGAAGAGATGGCTCAGTGGTTAAGTTGCTTGCCTGCAAAACCTAACAAACCAAGTTTGATTCCCCAGTACCCATATCAAGCCAGATGTACAAAGTGACACAAGCATCTGGAGATTGTTTGCAGCATCTAGAAGGCCCTGGCATGCCTATTATGTCTGTCTGCCTCTCTTCTATCTCTCTCTCTCTGCTTGCAAACAAATACATATATATTTTTTTTAATTCAACTAAGAAGGCACTATACATCCAACTAAATGTATAGCAACAATTTTTAAATGCAGGGTATTTTTCTAGAAAATACAAATTACCAAAATTGCCTCAAAAATATTTGAATGCTGGAAAGAGTAATTAACTCTACCCAAAAAAAGGTCCTAAGACCAGATAAGCTTGAAAACAGAGTTTCGGCATGCCTTTAAAATACACATAGTTGGGCTGGAGAGATGTCTCAAGTTATTAAGGCATTTGCCTGCAGACCCTAATGACCAGGGTTCAATTCCCCATTCCCCACGTAAAGCTAGATGCACAACATCTGGAGTCTATTTGCAGAGGCTGGAAATGCAGGCACACCCATTCTCTCTGTTTCTCTTTCTCTGCTTACAGATAAGTAAAATAAAGAATATCAAAATACACATAATTTCTAAGGATGAATTAAATAGTACAGCACAAAGAAAAAATATGTTATGGTATATTTTACATGGCTATTTTTAGTCATCAAATATAAAAAGAATACAAAAAATAAGTTCAATCTCACTAACGACTATTGAAGAAAGGTTCTGAATGTAATATTGACAAACTGAAAAAGCTCCTGCATAAAAAAGCAGGCTTATTTCAGTATTAGTACTTTAAAAGTAGAAATTCTATCAACATGTATTGCTACATTTAACATGTAAATGAGAGAGTAGGGTATAGCTCAATAGTACTGACCTTTCCTAACACGTTCAAGAACCTCAAAGTTCCATCTGCAGTACTGGGAAGGGAGGGGAGTGGAGAAAAGGGGAGAGGAGAGACAATGCTGATGGAATCAAAGGATGTTGAAAAGCTATTAGAGAAAATACATAAACTGTTCTGTTCTTTCAAAAAAAATCGCTTGTCTGTCCTCTCCACATGAACCAACTGGTATATTCATGACCTTGCAGAAGTTACCAAATGCCCTAGAATACCAGCATGGTTCTGAGCCCATCAACATTTTGACATGGAGGACCGAGGAGAACAAAGAGGAATGAAACATGAAAACAGAGGAAGGAATACCTAGAAAGAAGAGGGTCTTCAGGGGATTGGCATGGAGGGGGAGAGATTATAAAAGGGGATGGAAGGAATTGGGGAGAGGAATGGGAGGGTGGGGGTCTTATGCAATAAACTAAACTAATAATAAATCAACACCATAAAGTCCTAACTTTTATACAGTAAGCTCTGCTCCTGAGCAAGCTGTGGGCACCACCTGATAAGAGGGGCATGAAAAGAATGGGAGGAAGTTTAACCCCAAGAAAAATTGCTCAATCCTCCATCTCCCTGTCCCAGTTATTGGTTCCTTCGGACACTGAGCTGTTAATCAAAGAGACCCATGAGGTCCCCAAAATGTGACAGAATTCTGTCAAAGCTCTTGAATACCTGCCCCAGGCCTAAAGTAAGACCCTATTGCTAAAAAAAAAAAAAAAAAAAAAAAAAAAAGAGTGTCATCAAACAACACCAAGAGATCCTGCTAGATCCAGAATGGTAACCAGCTCCCAGATGTTTTGCATGAGCTTGCAGGGGAAATTGGTCAATGATATTTGGAGAAAGCAGAGGCCACTAATACACCACATAGACAGTTGTCACAAGAATGCTAAACACACAGCTATATGGAAGAGACCAGCAAGTCAAGAAGTACTCATCTGTGCAATAGTGGCACTAAACCTAGGAGAGCAATCAACAGTTTACTGATTGGCTAAGATATCTGCTCAGAGACAAGGAATCCTTAACTGGAACTGGAATCTCTGGCAAATTCCTACGGGGACCAAGAACTCCAGGATCCAAGGGGAAATTCCCACTACCAGAGATCTACAGGGAGGCTATACCCATTAGAACCTTGCTAAATTAACAATGTTTGTCTCATTTAACCTATACTCATCTCACTCTGATGGAGATGCTGTTTGTATTTTTCAAAAGGCATCAAGAGCTGTGGACAACCCAATTCCACCAATGGGACCTGAGATGATGGCTGACACCCAGGCAGGAGATGAACCACCCCTAGCCCAAATGAAACCTATGAGAAAGAAAAACAGGATACCAATACAGCAAGTCAGTTAACCCATGAAAGATCAATGGAAACAGATAACAACAATACCCAACACAATCCAAAGCAGAAGTTCAGACACACTTAAGATCTTAACAATAAAGCAGACTTAAAACTCACCCACCATGACTCAGGGAACTGAGTGGAAGGGGGGGTGGAGAGAATGTAAGAGCCATGGTCGGGGAGAATATCCAGAAACATTGCCCCCCTTAGCAACAACACACAAAGGGGGAATTAAAAAATGACTACCTCTTGTGCAGTTCATAACCCTCTACACTATGGACAGATCAAGTTTACACAGAGGAGGGACTCCAGTGAGTAGGCGACAGAGAGGAGGGAAATGGGGGTATCATCACAAGATTTGTTCATACAATGCATATAATTATTCATAATAAAGATATTAATATAAAAAAGAAAAAAGAGACATGCACATAATGAAATTCCTATGTTTATATATTAAAGTACTCAATTAAGATAAATATATAAATAAAAACAAAATATTTTTTAAAAATCATGAGTAAATTGTGGGAGCTCTACAAATGAACTAACAAACACCAATGGCAAATATAAAGGAACACAGAAAACATTTCTCTTTAAAATCTGTTTTAGCTGGGTATGGTGGAGCATGCATTTACTCCCAGCACTCAAAGGCTAAGGAGGATCACTGTGAACTTGAGGCCATCCTGAGACTACAGAATGCGTTCTAGGTCAGCCTGACCTAGAGACCCTTCCTCTTGGGTAGAAGGGATTCTATTTTATGTATCAACACCATCTTTATGTAGCTATTTGAGTTCCTACTAAATGTAGCAAAGCATGAAATACTTAATATAACTATTATGATGTAATTAGTTCTTTTTACTTAATAAATTTGATGTTATTAATGTATCTAAGAAGGTATGAAACAGATGAAAAAAATTTAATTAAAAGACATAAAACCAGATCTAAATGCATGCAAAAAACTATGATTTCTTAGATAACTATGTAATTAAACTAAAACTTAAATTTAACACAATTATAACTAGAATCCTGGACTAGGGGAGGAATAAAAGAAAATTTAAAATGTATAAATGGGAAAATGGACAAAAAAGCAAAAAAAGAATTTTAAGCTAATATAATAGAATGAATATTGGTACATAGTACATGAAAGAGAACAGAGAACCAATAAATAGATCATAGTATATAAAATATTTAACAGCTGAGGGCTAGGGAGATAGGTCAGTGGTTAAGAATGCTTGCCTCATAAGCATTAGGATCTCTAGGGCCAGAGAATGTCAAGTTCAACTCATCAAAGCCTACATAAAATGGAAGGGAGTAACCACACACAACTATAACCTCAGGCTGCAGGGCTCCTTGACAGACAGAAGCTTCTGGTTAAAGAGACATTTTATCAAGAGAAAATAAGCTATAAGACAAAGACACCTAAAGTCTTCTCTGGCCTCTGTACACGTTAATGAGACACACAAATCCGCACATATGTGAACATACATGACACATCATAGATACACACATATTCTACACATGCACACAAAACATTTAATAGGTAACAAAAATAGATGTTAACAGAGAACATTTATATTGTTATAGTACCACTAGTTATCCATCATTGATAAAAACAATCTTAAATGTAACTGGAAATTCAAAATAAAAAGAACCATATTTAAATGTTTAAAAAGCAAAAAAAAAAAAAGATATGGCTGTATCATCAGCAAAGTCTACACATTCATATTTGAGAATGATATCTGTAATATAAATGAAAGCTAAAAACCTAATGTCTAAAACATAAAACAGGTTTTAAAAATAGCTCATAAGGCGGAAAGATTGTAAGAACCATGGTGGTGAATATCCAGAGACATAGCCCCCCTCAGCAACAACAAACAAAGGGGTGGAGGGACGTGGCTACCTCCTTTACTCCATAACCCCCTATCCCATGGACTGATCTAGTATGCCCACCAAAGAGGGACCCCAATGGGTTGGGGACATGGAGGAGGGAAATGGGGCTACCATCAAAAGATTTGCTCATATAATGTATCTAATTAAAGATAATAAAGGTATCAACCATAAAAAATAAATAAATAAATAAAGTAGCCCATAGGAAAATAATTAGACAATTCAAAAGAGAATAAATGTAATTAGACCCCAAACAAAAAGTAAAAATGAAATTCACTTGTAGCCAAGGAACTATATGTATTTGGTGAGTAAATTATAAAAGAAGCTTATCATATATAGTTTATGTGAAGAGAATAATCACATATATACAGAAACAAATATAAAGTGTAACAACTTATTTATGTAAGTCAATACTGTAATATCTATAAATATCCATATTTATACATATTCATGGCATGAATCTGCATCTATCTATCTACAAATTGAAAGCAACAGCATATGAGGACATGTATACAGTCATGTTCATTTTGGCATTAAGGAAAGTAAATGTTCATTAATAGGGAAATGCCTAAATACATGTAATGCATCCATAAAATATTCTATAGCCTTATAAAATAATACCAATACCAGTAGACTTTGAGAGATCTTCATGAAATATTATTGAATACAAAAGCAGGATGTATTAAAGTACATATAGGATTCTATATTTGCAAAAAAAATCACAAATAGTTTAAAAAACCACATGAGTGTATCTATACACACAAGGGAAAATAAAGAAAGATACATTTTGGTTTGTGTGATGATATAAGTATAAATGGCCCCATAGCCTCAGGTTTTTTGTTTTGTTTTGTTTTGTTTAATTAAGCTTCCTATTTTCTTTCCAGCAGGCTAAGCTCTGCTAGAGAAGGTGTTTCACTAGGGGCAGAGCTTGACTGTAGCCTTGGGTTAACTTGAACACTGTTTTTTTCTCTCTCTGATATGGATATATGATAAAATGAGCCAGTTTCTTCTACTATAATGAAACTTCCCCTGAAATCTGTAATACTAAAATATATTTTCTCCTCCCATAAGCTGCTTCTGGTCAGTTATATGTCCCAGCATTGAGAAGGTAACTGCAACAGGAAAAATGGTACCAAGAAGTGGGGTCATTATTACACTGAATCTAACCAACTGGTTTTTGGTCTTTTGGAATGTGTTTTTGGGAGGAATATGGAAGGACTTGGAGAAGGCTGGCAGTTTTGTAATCAGAGTTTGATGGGCTATTCTAGTGAGAGATTGAAACTGCTAAATGTATTGAGAATTGTCGACTGTGAAGGCTTAATTTATGATATTTCAAATGGGAAGGAAATAACTTTGTTGGAACTTGGCTACTGGTGGAAAGGCAGAGTGCATTCTGCCCATGTCCTGAGAGTTTAAGCAAAGTTGAATTTAAAAGTAAAGGACTAGTGCGAGCAGTGTGAAGAAGCAGCGGCGAGGACGACCCCGGACCGACCCAAGCCACACGCTGCTCGTCCAAGCGCCCAGCGCCGACTTCTCCCGCTGCCTCCATGCCCAAGAGAAAGGCCGAAGGGGATGCTAAAGGAGACAAGGCCAAGGGCAAGGACGAGCCGCAGAGAAGATCCGCCAGGTTGTCTGCTAAACCTGCTCCTCCAAAGCCAGAGCCCAAGCCGAAAAAGGCCCCTGCGAAGAAGGGAGAAAAGGTACCCAAAGGGAAAAAGGGGAAAGCGATGCTGGCAAGAATGGGAACAACCCTGCAGAAAACGGAGATGCCAAAACAGACCAGGCACAGAAAGCCGAAGGTGCTGGAGATGCCAAGTGAAGTGTGTGCATTTTTGATAACTGTGTACTTCTGGTGACTGTACAGTTTGAAATACTATTTTTATCAAGTTTTATAAAAATGCAGAATTTTGTTTTACTTTTTTTTTAAAGCTATGTTGTTAGCACACAGAACACTTCATTGTTTGGTGGGGGGGGGGAAGAACATGTGTCACTAACAGAATGTCTCCCAAGCTGGAGTGATGGGGAAACACCTTTCCCTGCTAGTTTTGAAAGATTCCTCTTGGCTCCTGAGCAGGGATCCCCCGATGTTGTTGACACAATAACCACCTTGGCACAAATGCCTGTGGCAGAGAAAACTCAAAATTCATTTTTATGTTCTTCCTCTCCACCATCAGCATAGACTTTAAATCCCTTAAGACGAAAGACCTTTTGGGACCTGACCCCTTAAAATTGGTTTTGCTGGGGTGTCAGATTATCTGGACTTTGCAGTAATGTCATTGAGATGGTGTTCCTCACAAGAGCTGTGATACCTTTTCTAAAAGATTGTGGATTTATTTTTCAGATTAATAATTCTTCCATTTTCATTTTGTTTCCTGAAAGTTAGGGTCGGCTTGTGAAAAGTTGTTAAACAACATGCTTAATGTGAAATGTCAACCCTCACTCTAAACTTTCCCTGTCGAGAGCATCAGATGACGACTTTGTTGGATTTTATAGTGGCTTTCTGATTTTGGTAGTCCATACAAGAAGGGAGTTTGAAAGTTCTTGTATACTGTTAATGAGTGTCTGCCCATGTCCTGCCTGAAATACCATGAATGTTTATGAAAAGTATCTTTAATAAAGCTGGATACAGTTTGGCTTGAAAAAAAAAAGTAAAGGACTAGTATACTTTACAGAAACATAGAACAGAAAGACATAAAAGATGTAAGGTTTGCCACAAAAAGAAATGTAAGTAAGTTTAAAGTTACTGGCACAGAGCCTGGTTTTATTTCACTTAAGCTGCAGTTAAGGAGATTAAAGATAGGCTAACTATTTTGCATTGGAACGATGGAAAAGATGCCCTAAAGGTGAAATCAAACCCACTGAAGGCCCAAGCTAGTAGGAATGACAATTCTCTTGAAAAGAGGGGGCTTAAAAGAAGACTGGTGAAAGAATATTCTGTTCCTCAATATCAAGCTCATTCCCACTTATTCACCACCCCCCCTACCGGATTTACAAATAGTGCTATGCCACCCACCTGATACTGCTTTTAAACGCATAATAAATGCAGGAGAGGGTCATGATATGACAAGGTTCCAGGAGCTGCTAACATGTAGCAGTGTGAGGTAGGGTTGAAATCCCTGTATGGCGGTCCTGTAATTCCATTGTCTGAAGCTATGAAGATGAAACAAGGGTTTTAATGGAGACACAAAAAAACATATGGAGATGCCAGGAATATAGGAGAATTGCCAAGGAGAGCTGGTGGTTCAGGATAGTTTTCACTGGGTGTGAGCAGCCCAGCTGGAGGGACAAAATTGGAAACCCAGAGAATTTATCACTGTTTACAGCAGATGTCTGATGTTTGCTGGCTGCTTATTGATCTTACATTGGTGTAGTTTCTCCTTTCTATGCCTTCTTTTTACAATGAGAATCTTTACTCTGTGTCACTGTTTGGTAAAATATGTAACTTGTATTTTGATTTTACAGGGTCTCACTGTTAAGAGACTGTCTCAAATCTCAGATGAGACTTTGGACTTTTGAACAATGTTGGGATATATAAACACTACAGAGACATTTGACATTAGACTTAGCCCATTTTGCATTACGAGATGATCTTGAGTCTACAGTGGTCGAGGGAAGAATGTGGTGGTTTGAATATAAATGTCTCTCACAGCCTTATGTATTTCTGATTAAGCTTCCTACTTAATCTCTATCAGGCAGAGCCCTGATGGTGGAAGTGTGTCATGGGGCATGAATCTTGAGTCTAGCCTACTTTGTGTTCAGAGCCAGCTTGAACTCTAGCTACTTTTTTCTATCTTTGCTATGGATGTACAATGAAGTGAGCCAGCTTCTTCCACCATGATCAAGTTTCCTCTGGAATCTGTAAACCTAAAATAAACTCTTTCCTCTCATAAGTTCTTTTTGGTCAAATATCTGTCCCAGTAACAAGAAACTAACTGCAACAATTTGGTGCACATAAAGACAGTGTGGAAAAAGTTGAACTAGGGGGCTGGAGAGATGGCTCAGCGGTTAAGGCACTTGCCTCCAGTGCCTAGGGCCCTGGGTTCAATTCCCCAGGACCCACATAAGCCAGACACACAGGTGGTGGCCCTGGCTCACTCTCTTTCTCTCTCTCTCTCTCTCTCTCTCTCTCTCTCTCTCTCTC
>PVHP010053459.1:0-10761 GCA_004024765.1 Zapus hudsonius
AATTCAAAAACACTAATAGACATATCCTATGAGACTTTAATGTACAAATAGCTTCATTTTTGGTCATAATTCTCAAAATATGAGCAAGCAAAATGACAGCATAATAAGTATAGATTTATAGTTATTCAGCTAGTTTTTCTAAGAAGCAAAATGCAATAAATATAAGAAGTTATTCCTACATAGTATTCTCTATATTCCTAAGGTAATTTAGGGTAGGAATGTAATCAAAAGTATCCTATCAACAAAGAAGCTTGAACAAATGATATACAATAGGACCTGTGGTTTCACAGAGGTTTTAACCACCTGGATCTAGGTGTGTCCACATACATGGTCAATCTAGAAGGATGACATCTAAACTGAAATTGAAAATGTAGACCATAATGGGAAAATTCATGGTTGTTAGTCATGTAATTGACTCGCTATAGTAGAAAAAAGTAGTGTACCCATGGATTTTGAGTTGAACATGTGTAATTTCTACATAGTCTTTAGGCCCACAGATGTTAATGTGATCAAGCATAGAGCTTTTCTTGTTTGTTATTATACTATGTGTATTTATTACCCTCTCATTACTTGGACAAAGTACCTTGGGGGACATTTTAAGGGAAGAAGGTTTACATTGTTTGGAAAAAGCACCTGACCAAAAGCAGCTGATGGGAGGAAGGGATTTATTTTGTCTTACAGTCTCAAGAGGAAGCTTCATGATGGCAGGGTAAATTGTGGCATCAGAAGAGATTGGACATTACCTCTTCCACAGCCAGGGAAAAGTAGCATCAGGAGAGCGAGCCAAACTCTAGCCAACAACACACCTGCTGTAGCAAAGCTTCACCTCACAAGTTGCCATCAGTTGGGGAAACAAGCACTCAGAACACATGAGTTTATGGGGAACATCAATTCTAACCACCACATCAGGTATGATCCATAGAGATTTTTACCATCTGAGATTGAATACAACCATCACGACCTGAGTTGTTCTTTTCTAGGTGATGCAGCTATAAGTAGGAATCCCTGAGTCACTGAAGAAGCAATGTGCTTTCCAATCACAAATATCTGTTATGGACTTCTCACAAGCTAGAAATATACTTCACCTGGTTGTTACAGAGATCTGTGGTGTATTATAGTAGCTGTTACCACTCTGACTCATGTCCAATTCTCCTTTATTGGTACTATCTGTATCCTTACTTAATGTGTAAGGACATTATCCACAAGTCAGACAGCTCAGTGATAGCCTTGGGATTCCAACCCAGGCAGGCTGTTTTAGAGTCTGTATTCCCACTATAATAATCAGACTCTTTCTTGAAGGTATCAATGTAAGATAAATAATTGCTTCTCTTCTAAGCAAATGACAGAACCCAATGGTGGTTTTAATATGAATATTTATATTCCAATATCCATATTCCACATATTTTATAGTATTTCACATCTGAGGACTTTTATTGAACTTGCAACTTAAGCCTTCAGAGGGAGGAGGCCTGCTGGGGACAAGGTATGTGACCGGGGGCGGACCTTGTAGTCTAGTCCTACTAGGTATGTTCAGAACAGCTGAAACTCTTGCTGTTTGTGCTGGCTGGTGGTATTTCTCTCTGTGTTATGCTGATATATGATTGGGTGAGGCAGCTTCTTCAGCCATTGATAGTGTTTCCCCCTGGTTTCTATAAGTTTGAAGTAAACCTTTTCCTCCCACAAGCTGCTTCCAGTCAGATGTTTGTCCAGCAATGGAAAGGTTAACTGTGACACCGGTGAAATGGGTCATTCTTCAAAATACAGAGGCAGGTTTTTCTTAATAATAACTAAAGTATGCTGGTCATTCAATTGTGTCCTGAGCCCAACAGGCCATTTATACCAAATGGTGAGCTTCCAGACATGTAGTATCTGAATAAAGCACAGGGAGAAATGGAAGAAAGATAAGAAGTATCCACATCACTGACTTTTGTACACTGTGAGTCAGAAAAATACTAATAAGGATCACCTGCCCCTATCGACTACATTGAGCTTTTCAGTTTAGTCTTAGTTCCAAGAGTGGTTATCACAATAAGGAAGATTGAATTATTTTCCATAACCTCCACATCACTGTTTTATCAGTGGTGATAATATCAGACAAAGTGGCTTATTTCTCCCAGATTAATCTTTGAGATACTCCATGTGTACTAATTTCCTGAACAGTTACTAACAAAGAGTATGCCTATAGGACAGAAAATATGTATCAGAAAGGCCATAAGAGAGCCTCTGTTATTCTTCTGAGCTGAATGCTGATGAGTTTACTGCATCTCCCCAAAAAGTCTGTAACACAACATGTGATCCTCTAATGCTCAGATGCAGGAAATAGAAACATTTATATATAGACCTATTGCTATGGTGTTGTTGGAACTTCTGTTAACCATCAGGCTTTTAACTGCCATATTCATACATCTTAGATTTACATTGAGGGATTTGAGGAGGCTGCCAAGTTTATGGTTGGAAAATAGGGAACACAGCTATACCAAACAGGTTTGTGAACCAAATGTGAAACTCAGCCACGGGCTTTCTGTTTCTATGTTGACTATGTGGTTTCAGATCACTTGATGTGGAAATAAATCTGTGTGATCCTTTACCTTTTTATGTAGAGATGTACTCTGTTAACTGTTAGCAAGAGAATGGTGACACTGTTTCTGAATACTTTTTTTCCATTTTATGATTTTAGTTTTTGAATGACACGTGCTATTTATACATTGTGATTTCAATTGCCAAGTTGGTTGAATTGAAAAACACTATAGCATTAGTGAGGAGCACATTTGGTGTGCCTGTGAGGGTGTTTGCAGAAAAGAATAACTGAGGACTAAGATCCACCCTAAATGTGGCCAGTACCATCCCATGGGTTGGGATCCCAGACTAGATAAAAAGGGGGGGGGGGAGGAAATCAAGCTGATCTCTGGCATTCACCACCTTTTTGCTTCCTGACCCACCCAAATGTCTGCATGCAGCTTCATGTTCCTGCTATCATGCCTTTCCTTCCATGATTAACCATCTCCTCAAACCATAAGCCATACTAACATTTCCTCAATCAGTGCTTCATGTGAGACTTTTGTTCACAACAATGAGAAAAGTAGCTAATGCATGCATTGAGGAGGTACAATGTGAACTTTGGATTCATGTATATAGTGAGTAAAATAAACTCAAAGTAGTATATTTAGTCACCTTAAACTTTTGTCATTTCTATAGGATGAATATCAACTGATAAAAAATTCTCTGAACATTTAATGAATCTGATTTATCTTAGATTTCAAGACTAGATTTTTCTTTAAATGTCTAGAATCAAAATAGAAATCAATCAACTTCATTCTTTAAACTTAACCTTTCAAAAGCTCTTGGAACTCTGATCCGAGTGAACACTGGCATTTTGTGATGACTTTGATGGGCATGACTCTCAGCCTTTTCATTTATATTAGCATCAATGTTCTGTTTGCAAACATTTGTCAGTTAAGCCCTTAGAAACCACATAAATGCTCATGTGACCCTCAGAAATGCTTTATTAGTCACAATGACAAAGAAAGGTTAGATTCCAGACACTTGGCTCTATTCAGCCACAAAATTTCTGAGGACCCTGAATATTTAGTTACCTACCCAGCTTCCAAATGGTACCCCTCCCTCACCAGAACATGAGAATATAACTTTAATTGATTATATAATCCTTGAAGATGTAATTAAGATCACACTGGATTTAAGGGGCCCTTACATGCAATATACTTGGTATCCTATGAGATGAGAAAACAAAGACAAAGGAGACACACATAGTGAAGCCATGTAACTAGAGTGGCAGAGACCGGAGTGAAGTGCTTAAAAGGTGGGGGTCAGTGAGGATGAGCACCCACTGGAATCTCGGGAACATAAAGGAGGCTTTCCCTATGGTCCCCGAAAAAGCATGGCCCGATTGACACCTTGATTTCTGACTTCCACTCTTTGAGACCATGAGATAAATCTTTTTTTCTTCTTATGCTAACAAGTTGTTTGTTCTGTTTGTGATGGTAGCCTTTGGAAACTAGAACTTGGAACACTGTTAACAAATTATGAAATGTTTAAAGCTGAATCAGAGTGAAATGCAGCATGCTTCTCTTGTTCTCAGACATGCTCTGAAAGAGAATGCAGAGACAGCTCTATTTCCTATGAAACTTGATCATTGATATCCATCAGATAGTTACTGCTAGCCATTTTCCCTCTCCACTGTGACATTTTAGAGTAGAAGCTTTTCAGCAGTGAAGGGAACAGAGTGTTACCACCATTCTAGAACCTCTTTTCCCATTGTGACTGTCTTCACTTACTTTTTTTCCTACAACAGCAGAACACCTGAGGTTGTTTTGTAAGTTTGGGTAGTTCAAAACTCAGTAACCAGCCTCTGGCAGGGACCTCTTCTCCTTCATCCCATAGGGAAAAAGGCAAAGACAGGGTACAGGTTGAGCTTTCAGCCTCCAGCACTTCTATAACCAGCATTAATCTATTCATGACAGCGGAGTCCTCATAACTGGAATCCTACCATTATAGCCCACTTCCCATCACTATGGCATTGGAGACTTTTCTAACACATGCTTCTAGAGTCATGTATTCTAATCAAACCAGTGACCATCGCTGTCTTCTCAGATGGTACCTCTCGGACTTTAGATCTGAAACCACCTTCCTTGATTCTCCAATATTAGAGGCATTTCTTTGCCAAAAAAAAAAAGTTTAGTCCAAAATTGTAGAATACGAAATTGACATGCCACTTACCATTAGCACAAGCTTACATAGATTTCAACCTTGTGACAAATTAACTTCATCTCCTATTGTGCTGGTTTGATCTAGGTATCCTCCACAAATGAATGGGTTCTGAATGCTGGATCCCCAGCTGAAGGAAGTTTGGGTATTGGGACCTTGTTGGAGCTATTTTGTTGAGGGCAGGGCAGGCTTATGGGTGTTATAGCCAGCTCTCCCTTGCCAGTGTTTGGAACACTGTTGCTGCTGTCCTGTTGCTGCTGTCAACCTGATATTGGCCAGGAGGCAATGTCCACCCTCTCTTCCTGCCATCACTCTCCCTGTCATCATGGAGCTTCCCCTGAGCCTGTAAGCCAAAATATTCCTCGAGTCAGCTGCCTTTGGTTGGGTTCTTTGTTGCAATAATGAGAACACTGACTATAACACCTATCATCTGGGATTAAAGACATGCCTCCCTTGTAGCATTACTCATATTTCAGTAGTATACGAGAGCAGAATAGTAGCCTGCACACCATAGTACTTAAGCAATGACAGTTCATATCTATCACAGTCTCTTTAGTACGACCATGGCGTTTACAATTATGACTTTGGTATTAATTGTAGTTGCCTTCTCATTGCTGGCACAAAAACAGCTTATGAGAGGAAAGGTTTTATTTCAGATTATGGTCTCAAGAGGAAGTTTCATTATTGCAGGAAAGCATGACAGAGACAAGGCTAGACATCACATCTCTGGGTAGAAGTAGTCTCAGTAATGCATTTGGAACTGGGCTAATGTATTCTAGGTCTGCTCCCAGTGACACACCTCCTCTAGCAAGGTTCCACCTCCCAAATAGCCACCATCTGAGGATCAAGTAGGAGGCTTAATTACAAGCTCATGAAGCTATGGAGGAAGCCTAACATTCAAACTACCATGGCATTTAAATTCAGGTCATGAAAATCCAAAATTTATATAGTATTGCCACAGCAAAATACTACATAATGTTCAAAGTGAAACTCAGTAATTGGTCTATTTTTCATTACTTGTATAAGCCTACCCATCTAGAAACCATTTTTCTCCAAAAGAGTTCAAAATTTAGAGGCCAGAGAAATATACAACATGAAAGACATTTTAGTTAGCTTCTATTTTTCAGTGCTTTACAATACATAAGACTGGAGTGAATTTAAGAGAAGTGTTAATGCATTGTCCAGATATAAAATCAAGGGATATATTTAACTCTTACACAGAGAAATGCAGACACTGTCTCTCTGGTTGATAGCCCTATAATCCTAAGAATGACAGCTTCCATAGACTTCTGGTAATGCTAACATAAGATCATTTGATCATGCATTTGTGTACATGTCTACTATAAGAAAACATTTTATTTTCACTTCCTTGCTCTTGACTTTTAGCCAAAGCTCACAATTAACCTCAAATGACACAGTCAAGAGAGATGGCATCCAGGGTTCCCCTTGTGGCACAGAGGATTCCAATTTCATGGACATCTGAACCATCATCCTGTGAGGCTGACAGAACCTCTCTATTACTCAGAGGAAAAAAAACAAGCTAAGTGTCTCATCTTTTCTGAATATTCTAGCTTCTTATGTTCCAATCTTGTCTCCTAATGCATTTATGCCTAGAGAAAAAATTTTGTATAGGAAAGATCATATTTGCATGTTTTCACATGAGGTCAGCTGTATGGCCTGTTAGTCTTTTGAGCTTTCTGTTGACTCATTTTCTTTATATAGCTTTAGAGCATCAAGTAAGAGTTCAAAAAATGGATGGTGTCATGTCTCCTTGG
The DNA here is from genome assembly GCA_004024765.1 of Zapus hudsonius. Taxonomy (NCBI): domain Eukaryota; kingdom Metazoa; phylum Chordata; class Mammalia; order Rodentia; family Dipodidae; genus Zapus; species Zapus hudsonius. The sequence goes on from PVHP010053459.1 coordinate 6,498, forward strand.
GCTCCTCTAAGGTCAAAGTTACACTGTCTTTTTATGATCCTTACAATTGTACAGAACACTATTTGAATATTTTGTGGAATATTATATATGGGATGTGTCTGCATTTTGTAGCATGATGCAAGGGTGAATGATGTAAACTTTGGAGAGGAATACCAAGGCAAGTCCCATTCTCATATCATGCCAAGTATCAACGTGACCTAACTCATGATGCTGGCCTTGGCCACGTATCTGAAGTAGTATTTATCAGGTTTCTATTCTGAAAAGTCACTCTTTATCTCTCCTTTCCACATTGTTCTCTTGGGAAGGCAATTATAATATTGTGCCCATACTTGAGGAGTCAGAAGTTATGTGGCATTTTATGAAGAGAGGGCTATCTGCCTAAAATATTTGGAAGTCAGTTCTTTGTTTATTTAGAAATTTATGTAGTCCAGTCTGGACTCATGGATAATTATACTATATTATAGGTTATAACCCACTACTTTTTTATTCATTTTGATTTTAAATTTTTCTAGCAATTGAGATGCCTTTTTGACAATCTTGTGTCCCCTTTGCCAGCATCCTAGAATTATTGGTTTATTTGTTTAATTTTAACCATATTCTTAAAATCTGCATGATAAGATGTTCCAGGATCACCAGTTACATCATATGCATTCACTTAATTGCTTAACCCTGTAATGTCATAATATTATGCATCCATTATTACAGAATCAAAAAAACTTTTTCCATATCCTAATAACCATTGTACTTTTCTTCCTCTCAACTTCTGATTACTAGTGATCTCATTTATTAGCATATGTTAATTATACACAATAACTGATTTAATTATAATGTTTTTATGTATTTATATGATGTATTTTTATCAAACACGCACAATTAGCCTTTTTTGTTCTTCTCCAATTCCTGCTGATCCCATTCTTCCTAATTAATCTTTCTGCCTTTTCCAGAATATTACAACCCTTGATTCATCATATAACATTTGAATCAAAGACAGCATGTGTTTTTATGACTGGCTTCTTTCACATGGAAATTGTCATGGAAGTTTCATCCATATATTTTTGCAGTTGGATAGCTCTTTTGTTGTCAGTGAATCACATTTCATCATATTGGCATATCATAGTTTATTCATCTGTTGAATAAACTTGGTTGCTTTTAGTTACTGACAACTATAAATAAATCTGCTATAAACATTTATATACACACTTTTGTGAAGACTTAAGTTTTCAATTCATTTGGGTAATGTCTTGGAGGGTGGCTCCACTGTGTTTATGTACCACATCTTCATTGTCCGTTCATCTGTTGATTTGATTTCCTGCCTATTGTGAATAGACTACATATCATCAATATGCCCTAGGTACTCCAAGTATTGCATATTGCCAAGGGTGATATAACTGGGTAATATGGTATGTCTATGTTTAGCTGTCTCAGAAACTTCCACATTGTTTTTCATTATGGCTGCACCAGCTTACATTCCCACCAACAAAGGATAATAAATAGTTCTGTACCATTTAGGAACATATAATCTCCCTGATACTAATATATAAGCTATAATTTTATAAGCTGTTTGACTCCCCAATATAAGACGTTAGCATAAAAAGAGTCAAGGTTCTGAGACTATTAGCCACTTACATCATTTATATCATGGCAGGAGCTCTCCCTGGCAACCAAAGAAAGTTGATTGTATATACATTTTGTGTGATGTTGGATCTTGGCTCCTTCTGTGTTTCTGTGATTTAGATAGTGTGATGTAAGACAGTTGATACATTAACCCACCAGTCAACCATTGTGATACTAGCAAAGCCTGTTAAGAAAATGTGGCTGGAGAAACTCCATTCAACCTGCAGCTGAACTCTCGGTCATGACCACATAACAATATCTGAAAGTTGACCAAAATAGCTCAGTAACAAAGACAAGGTTGCCTCACATTGAAAAAAAAAGTCCACATTAAGATATTGTGAGTGTGTGTGTGTGTGTGTGTGTGTGTGTGTGTGTGTGTATTTGAGTGTACATGTTGGGGAGATAAGAGATATTAAGTTCTTATTTATGTTTGAAGTATTATTGAATGACAATTGTGTTGGTGATTTCTTTTGTTTCTGTGATGGAATACTAATAATAAATAATTTAAAGAAAATAAAAATAATTTTGGCTCATGGTCTTAGAGCTATCAGTCCACAGTCTTTTGGCCTTATTGCATTGCCCTATGGGAGGTGAAAACAGATGACTGGGAATGGACTGGTGGAGCAGAGCTACTTACCTCATATACTAGGGAAGATGAAAGAGAGAGAAGGAGCCAGGGTCTCAATATACCTTTCAAGGGCACATTCCCAGTGACTTCACATTTTCCCACACAGCCTCCTTCTTAAAGGTTTCACTACTCAGTAGCACCATAGGCTGGTATTTGAGAAATATTTGATACCTAAATCATAACAGCAGTTTGTCACAATATGGCTGAAAGACTAAAATCTATTTTTATAGTTAAAAATATGCTCGTGGGGAAAGCATCATAGCATGAAGGAAGCGCAGCTGGTACAGCCCTTGAGAAGGTCACTGTGTTTTAGTGTGCTCATCAAGGCAGAACTCCACAGTGAAGACAGGCTACGGAAAAGTACCTTGTAATTTATATTTTAAAAGCCGTCCCTAAAAAGAAACCTACCAAGTATTTGTTGGCATTCTCATTTTACTTCACAGAGCATAAACATCCTTAATTTTCACTCAAATTGAAATGTGTTCCAGCTGGTATAGGTCACAGTTTGGTGTGTGGTTATAAGGAGGCCATTAAAACTCCCTTCTTTATGTGAGAAGTGATTATGTGTGATTTTATGTCTTTTCTCTTCACTGTTCCTGCACCGTAATGTCTTTTCCATCAACAATATGGCTGGGTCTATGCTCTTCAAAATGGCACCTAATCTAGACTGGATCATTATAACCTCTGGAACTCATAATTATCATATGACAAATTCCATGTGCTAAGAATCCATCTCCATGGAAGGAACCAGAAAGCATTTAGTCATCAGAGTTCAGCAATTATTGTTCATCATGTTTCATGTCAGAAGTGCCATTTTTAGAGATTTTATTCCTAACAACTGCAAATACACAATGAATTTTAACAGATGTCACTGTGTATTATGTATAAGGTTTTGTTAAACATGTCAGAATTGTTCCTTTCTCTATGGTTTACATTCTATATTTTACTTGCTAATTTTAAGTACCTTTACTCACTTTTACTAATAGGAAAATTTTGAATTCAGATATTAATTTCTACTTGAAATTAATAGTCAGGAATATAAATATTTTAGTGTGGGTTTTTATTTTGGCAACACAAAAACTTGCAGCCTAGTTTCCAGAAGAGAAGTGGTTGGGTGGGTATCATAGCTCCATGTTGCTCCATTCTGTGGCAGCTGAGAGACCGCTGTTCCTAGTGATGGCTCATCCTCAGCTCACCCTCCACCTCCACTTGAAGTTACTTGTTACAAGTACATTCCTGTCAAAGCTGAAGTTCCATTTTTTGTCCGCACCAGATATTTTGGCTTCCCTCCTGTAAAGGGGCTGAGGAAAGGATGGCCAATGACATAGATGATTCCCATGATGACATCTGTGTTTTCTCTCCAGCCTCCCTTCTTTCTTCTAGTCATAGAATTCCTCTTTCCAATGGCAATCGATACTATGAGGCTCGAGGAAATACAGACTTTCGAGACTGCTCTATGATAACACACTTGTACAAAATGACAGGATCAGGAAAAGCAATTAGGATCTCTTCCTTGGAAAGTAGGTTCCAAAGAAGTCTTCTCTGTTCCCCAGTTATTATAAGTTGTACTGATCATGTGAACCTAGAGGTGCCAGAGGCCACCATAAAAGAGACATCCTGACCATGAAATCTATATATTAAAAAAAGACATTGGAGCAAAGGACAAAGAGAGAAACAAATCCCTGGCATCATCATTTGAGAATTGAATCCATCCAAGTTAAACATCTGAGACCTTCTGCTGCCTGAGCTGCACTGCTGGTGAAACCCCATACCTTTTGAACCAGGGTGAGTGAATCACCAGATCAGCCCTTTCTCCTTCCTTGTATAAACTTCTATAACCCAGAAATGAATAACTTAGGTCCTTGGTTTTCCTGCATAATGAGAACCCTCATCTATGGGCTTTTTTTCTTTCTCCCAACATAAGTTATTCATGGCAATGTCCAAATTTTATTTTGCAAATATTGGTGCCAAGAAGATAACAATGGAAACAAGTTGTGTGCTCCCTAACTATTAGGTTTCCTG
>PVHP010053460.1:0-10752 GCA_004024765.1 Zapus hudsonius
TGCCAGTGTTTGGCACACCTTCCTGCCGCTGTTTGCAGTGCTGTGGCAGAGGTGATGTCCAGCCCTCTGCTCATGCCATCGTTTTCCCTGCCAGAATGGAGTCTCCCCTCGAGTCCGTAAGCCAAATAAACCCATTCCTCTACAAGCCGCTTTTGTTTGGGTTCTTTCTGCACAGCAACTAGAAAGCTGACTGCAACAGAAATGAATAGAGAGTTCTCAAAAGAAGAAATAAAAGTCATCTAAAAACATGTTCTACCTCCTTAGCAATCAGGGAAATGCAAGTTGAAACTAGTTGGAGCTTCCTTCTCACTCCTGTCAGAATGGCTACCATCAAGAAAAGAAATGACAATAAATGCTGGCAAGGATATGGAAATACAGGAACCCTTCTACACTGTTGGTGGGAATGCAAACTGGTATAGCCATTGTGGAAATCAGTGTGGAGGTTCCTGAGACAGCTGAAAATAGATTTACCATATGACCCAGCTATACCACTCCTTGGCATATATCCTAACGACTCTAGTCACTACCCTAGAGATACTTGCCCTTCTGTTTATTGTGGCTGTATTTACAATAACTAGAAAATGCAATTAACCTAGATGTCCCTCTACTGACAAATGGATAATGAAGATGAGGTTCACTTATACAATGGAGTATTATTCAGCAGTAAAGAAAAATGAAATTATAAAATTTGCAGGGAAATGGATGGAACTCGAAAGGATCATACTAAGTGAGGTAAATGAAGCCCATAAAGCCAAATGCCGCATGTTTTCCCTCATATAATGGCACACCCAGTAGACATAGATTGTTACTCGAAAAAATTCAGTGCCAGGGATGGGATACCTTCCAGTCAGTTGCTGGCCAGGGAGGCTCCTGAGGCACCCAAAACATTACAGGCCATTGCCAATGTTCTTGGTTGCCCACCAGAATGAGATGGTAAGGCCCTATTGCTGAAGACCACACATGCTTGGGCTTGCAAGTCACTAAGAAATCAAGTTGGAGCTGAGCTGGAAATCTCCTTGTTAACCAACTGACAGGAAGCTAGTAAACTATATGGCTGCATGCAGCCCTAGGGGAGAGAGAAGTCATCAATAGTGGTGAACAGCAATGGACCTTGCAAGCCTTAAGACTGGCCAGTCAGACCAAATATGCCAACTGCTGCAATATTGGCATGTCTATTATGCAGGAAGCCAATTGCTCTCTAATTGGACTGGAGGCCCACTCCATTGGAGGGAATACATGCCTGATACTGAAGACGTAGTCAAATGCCTATGATGGGGGAGGTCATGAGCCCTAGGGGAGTAATGCCTGTTGTTGTCTGGCTAAATGCATATATTATGCCTACCAAACTGCCTTATAAGCAGTTTTTTTAATGAGCACACCCATATAATAATTCTACTCTCATTCTTGTCTAGAGAAGATTCTCTTTTTCAGATGGTGGTGACCACTGGGATAACACAAAAGACACCATAGTGCTGAGAAGAAATGACAGTGGAGTGTTCAGCACTGGGACATTTCTGTCACACCTCCAGAGGCTCAGGGTCTATTGCAAAAGAGGTGGTGGAAAGATTTTAAGAACCAAAGGAAGGGAAGGACTGCTTACAATGCAAACTTCCAGACACAAAATGGCCTTGATGTTCATGACTTCACTGTGCCTGATATTATCTGCACAAGACTTTCATAATGGGAGGAAAAGAGATGACACCAAAACAAAATAGAGACTAAGTGAGAGGGTAGGAGATGTGAGAGAAGGTTGTGAGGGAACCATAATCATTTATGATCTATAATTATGGAAGCTATCAATAAAATGTTAAAAAAATTTTCACATAGAGATACTTTATCAATTTTAGGTTCATTTTTAAACAATAATTTTATTCATTTATTTGCGAGGATGAAAAGACAATGGGCACACTAGGGCCTCTTGCTGCTGCAAATGCTGCACATGCACTTTGGACATCTAGCTTTATTTGGAACTGAACTGGGGAAATGAATCCAGGTTGACAGGCTTTGCAAGCAAGTGCCTTTAACCACTAAACCATTTCTCCAGCTCATAAGTTAGATTATCAGAAGATTCCAGTACTTCAAATCCATAGTGACCTACACAATTGAAGAGTCTAAAAAATGTTTGTTTCTGTTGAGCCTCAATCATTACCCTCAGTTGATAGGACTGGTAGTTTTCATTTGTAGCTCATATTGGCTGACTGATGGCTCAAGTTTGACATGTTTTCCTTTACAGAGATCTGCATCTGTTACTGGTAGGAGTAAACTGTTAATAACTTGAGCATCTTAGTAGCCCTTGTGACACAAGTCTCAACTTAATGCCAGCATTTTCTGTTTGTTTGTACTATAGTGATGGAGTCCTTAAAAATATATTGCCTCCACATGGCCAGGAGAACCTGGCTGAATACTAGGCTATCCATGGTCCCCTGTCACAAGAATTGATCCAGACGATCCATGGAGGAGGTTATCCAGTGGTTTGGGGAGGGGGCCAGCGGGGAATTGGGGATAACAACTCATTGATTGCCCACTAAATATTGTAACTCATTATGGACAATAAAATAATATATATATATATATATATATATATATATATATATATATATATATATATATCCTCCAGACTAGTTAAAGTGGGAATCATGCAGCCCATGTAAATAAAGACTATTCACTGAAAACACTGGGTTTAAAAATCTGACTACTTTATCCTGATTCAGTTTTTTAATCAAATTGAGATGCCACAGATAGAGTTAAATATTTTACCTATAGTGTGAAAAAGATTTCAAAACTGGGCATGTTTAAAGTTTTCTAATTAGATCTAAAGCTATTATTATTGAATCATTTGCTATGTCTAAAAGGTCAAAAGAAACAGTCTTTACTATAGTGAAAATTCTCACCAGTACTAGAGCTGTTCAAAATGCTGAATACATTCCAAATTTAGCTTAATGAGCCCAACACACATGATTTCAAGATTCTGCTCAGCGATAAAAATTGCTGCCTTAGAAAATGAAAGTATCGTCTATGGCCATACCACCCTGAATGCGCCCGATCTTGTCTGAAAATGAAAGTATCATACCCACACTCCTACACACAGCTAAACTACCTTAATTCCACTGATGAGAATCTACTACTTGTTTTTCACTATGTAGTTCCTGAATAATTTGTCAATAATTTACTAATTGACTTTCAAGCAAAATGTTATGCACAGTATTGATGATTCTAGAGTTATATTAGAACTCTTGCCTAGTTTTAAAAGTTAGTAAATTTCAATTTCTAATGTCTTATCAGCTTGAAATTTTTTATTTAAAAATAAAATGAATTTCCCCTTCCTGGAACTTTAATAAAAAAATTGAACACAGAAAGAGAATAGTAGAGCCGGGTGTGGTGGAACACGCCATTAATCCCAGCATTTGGGAGGCAGAGGTAGGAGGATCGCCATGAGTTCAAGGCTACCCTGAGACTACATAGTGAATTCCAGGTAAGCTTGGGCTAGAGTGAGACCCTACCTCAAAAAACAAAACAACAAAAAAAGAGAGTAGTGTTCAAAATTAAAAGTCATAAATAATGTGAATAGGTGTGAATGTGTCTTTTCTAATTATTATATAAACTGAAGATAAAAGGCTAATTTTACGAGTCATTTAGGGCACATAAGAAATTATCAGAAGCAGAATTAGCTGTCTCAATTAAAGAATAGTTTTCAAATGGTTGTACATTGAAAATTAAATAGCTCTAGGATTTACTATATCAGATCTAATTGGTCCAGCTTTTATAGTAAACCCTCTTTACCTTCTTTATGCTCATCTATATTTTTATGATATAATAAACATCTACTAAACAACTTTCTCAAATATAAAGCATTATACAAACTACCACAATGTAGGATGTTTCTGTCGTAAGAATATTCTTAATATTAGACTGAGAATATTCATATTGAAAGTCGTTTCTGTCCTCTAAAATCAAATAATTAGCAAGCAAATTTAGTAATAAGTTGAAAACTAAAAGATTTAAACTACTGATTTTTCCTTAATAAATGTATAAATGAATTAATTATTCTAAGACTTCACATTAAAAAATCATATTCACCATTTTCATAGCTATAAAGTTACCTTGTGTTAGATAACAACCCATTCTATTAAAATGAAATATATATTATCTTAACACAGAGTATTCAGCATTATGTTATTTAAGGAAGAATGATCAATGACTTAAACTTTTGATTCTCTTCATGAATTAATACTATCTAAGCATATTGTACTGTTATAATGATTAAGGAAAATTGAATTTCTCACATGGTAAAGTTTTTAAAAATATTATTTACTTATTATTTTCAAGCAGAGAGATAGAAGACAGAAAGAATGGGCACACGAGGGCCTCCAGCTGATGCAAATGAACTCCAGATGCATGTGCCACTTTGTGTATCTGGCTTTATGTGGGTATTGGGAATGGAACCCAGGTTGTTAGGCTTTGCAGGCAAGTGCCTTAATCACTGAGCCATTTCTCCAGTCCAAGTTCTTTATTGCATAGCATAATTACAATAACAAAGTGTTGTGCCAATATCTGAATTAAGAAAATTATTTTAATTCTCACTCCAGCCCAGGCTGACCTGGAACTCACTCTATAGTTCCAGGTTAGCCTCAAACTCACAGTGATCTTCCTACCTCTGCCTCCTGAGTGCTGAATTAAAGGCATGCCACGTTATACCTAGCTAATACCTCATTAAAAAATAATCTGGCTGGGAAAATGGCTCAGTGGTTAAAGGCTTGCAAAGTCAGCCTGCCTGGGTTTGATTCACCAAGTACCTATATAAAGCCAGATGCATAAAGTGGCGCACGTCTCTGTAGTGTGTTTACAGGGAAAGAAGCCCTGGAGTGCCCATATCCTCTCTCTGCTCACAAATGAATAAGTAATATTTTTTTTTAACTTTCATTTAGTCATTATTTGTATGTATATAGGCCTGTGCATGCCACAGTGCAAGTGGGAGGTCTGAGGAAAACCACAGAGTGTTTTTCTCCTTCCAGAAACTCTGAGAAGTTTCTCTCTTGCTGCTGCTGCTGCTGCTGCTTATGAGCTTTTGGATTCTCCAGGCTCCACCTTCCATTGCCACAGGTGCATTGGGATTACAGTTGCATATGCCACCTGGGTGGCATGTTGTGCAAGCAAGCACCTCTAACCACAGAACCAGTCCTCCAACCCCACATTATGCCTTTTCATATTTTTATAAATTAAATCTGTTCTAAAAATAAAAATCACTAATATTTTAAAATATCTACTGAAGCTCAACTATAAGTAAAAGAACAATAAGTATAAAATTAGTTAACAAAAGAAAGCATAAAACATTTTGGGAAATAATAAAAGAGATTGTGAAGACATTAAAAATACAAATTTTATTATAGTATACAGTGAATTATACTGGAACCAAACCCTATCAAAAAAAGGAGTGTTCTTACTTGGTAATTGTATAATTATTTTTGCTCTATTTTGTTTTTGCTTTAAGATGGGATCTTGCTATTTTGAACAGTGTTGGTATGGGTTACGTACCAATCAGTTATCCATTCCAGGTTGCTGAGTAGCTGGGACTACAGGCACATGCCATTCTACCCAGCAAAAAATATGTTTATAGTCTGTAATAAACATATATTTCGTGGAAAAAACAATTCAAAAAACTATACTAAATACAAGGTTACGGTGACTATTTTGCTTTTGAGTTTTGTTTTGGTGTCTTTTCCTTGAATTGAAATTCTCAAGTACTTAGGATTATTATTTTACAGATATGCAGAGATAGTTCTGCGAGTAAAGTGCTTGCCATGCAAGCATATGGACATGAGATTGGATCTCCAGGACCCATGTAAAATCTGGGTGCAGTGGCAAACACATGTAATCTCCTTGGTGAGAATGCAGAAACAGGAGAATCCCTACGGCTTGCTGGAGACTAGTCTAAGTGAAATGGTGAATTCTAACTTTAGTGAATGATCTGTCTCAAAAAATAAGGTGGAGAGCAATTGAGGACAACACTATTGAATTCCAGCCTCCACATACATGCACACAAGGACTACTTCATATACATGTACCTTCAGATACATGTGTGTATACACATACACACATGCATACACACCACACACATGGAAACAACTGACTTTGGACCTTTCACAACAGACTGACCTTTCCTAAAAATAGGTACTTATTTTATTGGGGCTGGAGAGATGGCTCAGTTGCCTGCAAACCTAAGGACCAGGGTTCAATTCTCCAGTTTCAGTACCCACGTAAAGCCAGATGCACAAAGTGGCCTATATGTATACCATGATGATAGAAACTTACCAATTTTTTCTCTAGAGCATAAAGAGTTGGAATTTAATGATAGATAGAATAAAAATTATTCTATTAATGATTATAAAAAATTTCAAAATTAATGAATATGATTCAGGGATTCTCATTTAGTTTAGCCAGCTAATTCTTTTTTTTTTTTTTTTTTTTTTTTTTTTTTTTTGGTTTTTCAAGGTAGGGTCTTGCTCTAGTCCAGGCTGACCTGGAATTCACTATGTAGACTCAAGGTGGCCTTGAACTCACAGCAATCCTCCTACCTCTGCCTCCCAAGTGCTGGGATTAAAGGTGTGTGCCACCACCCCCAGCTGCCAGCTGATTCTTGAGCTCCTCTGATTGCTGGTTTGCCTTTTGCTCATTTACTGTTCTAACAAAGTCCATCTGTTTTTCTTCCATTGTATTGAGCCTGGTGGCAAAGCTTACAAGTTGATTCTGAACATTTTCACTTACATTGTCAATTTTCGTTTCCATTTCCTTTAATAATCTGGATAAAGAATCCATGTAGAGATGTCCTGAACATGTCATCTCCTCCAGGGCTTGCATCTGTGCTCTTTGATACTTTCATTGTCGACTTCCATAGTGGGGCTAAGCAAACTTGGTGTGCGGCTCTCCGCCTGTGTGCTCTTCTTGCCTTGTGATTTGCCCATGTTCAGGTGAGAGAGAACTTTTACCCCAGCCCTTAGCAGAAGCAGAGACCTCACACAAGATTGTGGCAAGGACTGGTGAGGTTTTGACTCGAGCTTGGTTCCTCTGGTGTCAGGAAGTGTGGGGTGTGTTCAAACCTTCAGCAGCAGTAGCAGCTGGGGGCTGGACTTTGATTACAACCCAGGGTCAGTGGGCAGGGTTGTGGGGTACACAGGCTGGTAGGGAACCAAGGCATAGCTCCCTCACCTGGCCTTGCTTAGGGTCTGGGGTCCGAACACCCAAGGGCGGGTGGGAGGTTGGCACAGGTCCCAAACCTTGCCTCACCTGGGGTCAAGGAGTTAGTAGGTGGAGTTGTGGGTATGCGGGCTGGTGAGGAGCAAAGTGACTGCTTGCTTACCTGGCCTGGAATCAGGGGTCAGTGGGCGAATTGTGGGGCACAGGGGCTGGTGGGGGACTAAGGCAAGGTCCCTCACCTGGCCTTGCATAGGGTCTGGGGTCTGCACAAGGGCCTCGGGGATTCTCATGATTACAAGGAATTCTTATGGCTCATAAAGCTTAATAGACTGGTAAATGATAGCATGGGTATTTTAGAGCATGGATAACGAATATAGCAATGTGCTTGGGTTCTATAGCCTTACGTGAACATGTTATAATGACTTACCATTTAAATTTATTTACCAAAAATTTTCACATTACTTTCCCATGTAACTTTGAAAACATTACAAGAAATCATTTACATAAAAGAAAACAAGAAGTAAACAGTGCATTTCAGAGACTAGACTATAAACATATTTATATTATAAGAAAAACTTATCAATAAACACATTTCCCTATTTCCATATGACATGCAATAACTCAAATGTCACTGGCTCATATCTTTCTGCTTTCTGAAAGTCAGATATAAAAAAATCTTTATTTAAACATACCTTAACTATTTCTTCAATAAAACAAATGTGAGAAACAGGGTCTCTCTTCTTAGTTAGGACTTTCTGTAGATGCTGTACCTAAAAGGGGGGTAATATAGTAAAGTATATATAATTGGTATTTCCAAGTGAAACAAATGTAAAGCTTAGGTACTAGAAAAAGCAAAGTCTATTTCAGAAACTTCTTCATAAACAGTATTACTGTTATCATGTCTTACAAACAAGCACGCACATAAAGACAAACACACTGCATCATTTTCACTTTCTTTACATGCACTGCAGTAGCTAATAGAGGCATATGCAGTACTCAGACATTTTAAAAGACCTGCCCCAAATCATACAACTTGATTTCCTGAGTTAATTCATAATTAAAGTTCTTTAAAAAAATACTGACTTGTCCACAGGCAGCACAAATATGGTCCATAAGCTTCTCCATGTTGGTCCAAAGGGAAGCACGAAAGGCTGCATTGTTTCCTGGGGTTGGCATAGTAGATCGTCCAGGACCACCTGGTCATCAGGGACAAAGAAATATGTAAAGTACAAATTTCCAAATAAAACACTATGCATAGTAACCTGAAAAGACCTAAACACCAAAAGAGATGTTCTATTTTTCTGAAATAGTTTATTATTATAAATGTGGAAAAGAATCTTAACCTTTTATATTTAATAAAAAGAAACAACACACAAGCATTAATGTGTGGGCCATGAAAAACAAAATAAAGAAAAATTGTTTTCTACAAAGGGAATAGATAATTGGTGGTGGGTCACAGAACAAGTTGAAAGGCACAGGCATAAATGTGACTGATGCATATGTTTTATAATATTTTGTACTCACACAAATGTTTACATATTCCAGAAACAAATGCTAAAAAAGTGAGAAATTTATCCTTAAAACTGAATTCGGGGCTGGAGCGATTGCTCAGCAGTTAAGGTACTTGCTTGGAGAGCAGAAAGACCTAAGTCCAATTCACCCACGTAAAGCCACATGCTCAAGGTGGCACATGCATCTGGAGTTCATTTGCAGTGGCTGGAGTTGCTGGCCTACCAATTTCTCATTCTCTCTCTTTCTCTCTCAAATAAATATTTTTAAACTGAATTCAAATAAACACAGAAACAATGAAACTACATGTATATCAAATGAATAATTATGGTTGTAAGACAAAAACAAATAATTCAAGTAATTTCTAATTATAGAACACTTAATGAGATATAGGTTGTGGGCAAAAAAAAACTAAGTAAATTATAAGTGTAATAGGTTTGTTGTTATATCAGTATGGATAATAATTCTATAATAAGTTTAGGTATATTTTGGAAAATAGCAAACAAGGTTTTCATTATAAACAGAGCAAAAGCAAAAGTATGAAATGGGAATTACTGGTAGTCCTGTCTATAGGAAGAGCAGGGATAATGACTTCTTAATAGTAACAGCCATATCTACTGTCCAAGGTTATTTATTTATTTATTTATTTATTTATGTTTTGAGGTAGGGTCTCACTCTAGCCCAAGATGACCTGGAATTCACTATGTAGTCTCAGGTTGGCCTTGAACTCACAACAATCCTCCTACCTCTGCCTCCCAAGTGCTGGGATTAAAGGTGTGTGCCACCACGCCCGGCCAAGGTTTTATTTTTAAGTGTCTTTATTTCCCCTTCCAAAAACAAACCTATCAAATAGGGCTCACTAGAAAAAACAGACCTTTCATACTGGAATAATAAAAATATAATGTGAACCTGACTGCTGTATGCCACAGAGTAAAGAAGTCTTTAAAGAGAAGTGGAGATTTATCAAGAAGGAAACATGAACTTGACTGCAGAATGCTTCCTCAAAATAAGTGGGTGAAATTTGGTCATCAAGAAAACACTGGTGATAATGGATTATAAAATTGGTTTTAAAAAGTTATAAATACATAGAAACAAAATTTTAAAAAGAATACATGCTTGATAAATGACTCTGGTAGGAGCTCATAAGGCCAGAATGCTGACAGGAATTCAGTCAAGACCAGGCTCATGAAGTCACAGATGGAAATGAGGATTCACTGAAAATTGAACTAAAGGCTACTAGTGTATCATTCTAGCAACAATAGGTCTACCATAAGAGTTTGAGGCTGAATTCAAACTTAACAGATCATTCACCTGGCATAGAAAATTTCAAGGTATTAAGGACACAGTATGGTTATTGCTAGCTACTTTGGGCTTGATTCATAGTGAGAATGAGAAGCATAAACCAAAATGAAAATACTTGAAAACTCAGTTTTGGCAGAGGAAAAAAAACATGTTTAAAGTTGAGTTCATAGAAAGTATGTATATATATACATACATATATATATATATGTATATATATATATATATGCTGAAAGGATAAGCAACATTAAAAAGAAGCTAAGAAGTTTGTGTCAGGAAAAAAACAAAGATTTCTTGAGGGTCCCAGGAAGTAGGTAGACTCTGTCCACTAAAACTCAGGGGTATAAACTCATTTCAAGGACTTTGTTTTGAGAAGAAAGTAGCAGAGTTCTCTGCTTGCACAGAACCACTGAGAAAGTTGTTTCCCTGGGATTCATTTCACTGAGCTCAGCCATCAAGGCAATCAGAGGTCATTATGTACACCATTCACATGGGCTTGAGTACAATGTAAGTAGGCAGCAGACCTAGGTATTATTCATGTGAGGTTGATTTTGCATACCTAAACAATGCAAGAATTGTGGAGTCATAGAACTTCCACCCAACCTCAAATGAAGACCAAAGAGGTAGGTGTGCAACAGGGCAGCCCTGAAAGGCTGATATATGAAGTTTTCAGAGTGAGGCCACAGCTATAATGGAAACCCTTGGTGGCCAGAGATGTCAGGAGTACAGAACATCTTTTTTTTTTTTTTTTTT
>PVHP010053461.1:0-11096 GCA_004024765.1 Zapus hudsonius
TATATATATATGAAATATTGGATGGAAACAGCTCATTTTTGCTTCTCACCATCTTGTCAGTAAGATAGGATGGAGCTTGCTGATGTCTGTCTGTGAAGGAAGTGAGGATGGGGGGAAGGAGATCAAGAAATAGAAATAGTCCCAAGCAATCACTATGGAAAAGATAAGGGACTCAAAACTGGCAAATGATAATCAAGTAGCCTTGGAAGCTTTTACACAGGTAACAGCCTTTTATCCTCTGCTGGCCTATGCATTCTTTGAAGGCAGGATTACACTTGGATAATATTTCCGTTGCTTAGATTAGCGCCTGCTATAATGCTCAGGAAATGGTTTTTAACTGAAGGAGAACAAGGAAACACATTTTTATTTTGATTAATGATTCTAGTTATCTAGTTTCTTAGGGACCTTAGCTAATTTTAAATATTACAATAAAAGTCTCTAATACCTGCCTCCAAAACAACCCAAGTCTGAGCAGTGTTTCTCAGCTGTGGCTGTGAGGTAGAATCACTTAGCGTGATTAACTGTGTGTGTTAACTTGGTTACTACCTGGTAGGTTACTCAACTACTAATCTAGTTATGGCTATGTTAATATTTTGCAGATATAATTACAATTTACCGACAGCTGACTTTAAGAGAGGCAGATAACCTACTTTCCTTGATGGAAATGGGTCTCATCCAATCAGTTGAGGGCCCTAAGAGCAAAGTCAAAGGTTTCTAGGAGAAGAAAGAATTCTTCTTCATGCCATAGCATAGAAATCCTACCTGTGTTTCCAGCATCCTGACTCGCCCTAGAGAGGTTGAAACTAAGACCACAGCATCAACTCCTACATGAATTTCTAGCCTGACAGATTTCTACCTGACATCCCCATAATTGCATGAGTCCAATTCTTAAAATAAGACCCACACACATTTTGGAACCCATATATCTTGTATTTTGTAAGTAAATTATCTGTCACAAGTCTCTAGAGAAATCAAACAGATATTTGTCTCTACTACAACATAACAGACCTCTGATTCCTGTTTGTTCCATTTCTCTGGAGAACCCTGATAAACATGCTTGGGAAATTTACAAAACAACACAAGATACATGGGTTTTACTCAGTGATCTCTAGATGCACACACAGCTATGTATATGTGCACACCCACCTGCACACAGGTAAACATGCTTAGTTCATGCATACATACCTATGCACACAGGTGAGCAGAACACTCAGTGTGATCTGAAAGGAAGAGTGTGAGAAGAATCAGGGAATATCAACTAGGGCATGAAGTCTACTACCTGAAGATCAGATAAAAAGCAGGCATTTGGTGTTGGTTTTAAACTCTCGTCTTTCATTATGTTTGCCAAATGAAGAGACATAAGAGAAAGTTATTTCTTGCTCAAGTGGAATTGAAAAAAAAAGGCTGTTAGCAGAATTTCTTGTATCCTAATATCTGTGAATGTCTAAGAAAGAAGTATCAGACATGGAGCTCTTAATGAGAATCAGGCAATGTGCAGAGTGTGAAGGATGATTTACAGGCAAGAGAAAGGAAAGGCTTGCTTTTGAGTAATCTTCTCACTGAGACTGAAATGGAGTCCTAACGAGAGGGAGGGACAGAGCCCCAGGTATGTTTCTGCTTCAACCACAAAATTCAAAGAAAAGTCAGGATCAGTACAGACTAGACCCCTGTGCTTTCAGAAGTCTGGGGAGGAAATCTGAGAAAGAATGCTTTTGCATTTTTTGGTGTAAGGTTTGGGAGATACCAAAACCACTTGAGACCACTCAGAAGCAAGATGGAAGCTTTATTTAGAAAAAAACATGAGCTGCTGGGCAATCTCAACAGGGCGGAGAAAGTCACCTGGAATGGGCAGATTTGGGGTTGATAAAGGGGAAGGGAAGCTGGAGGAGTCTAGGGGCTCCCAGGTGGGGGGCCCAGGTGGTCATGTAGCTCTCAGGGTGGGGGAAGGAATATCCCTCCAGCCAAATAGAGATACAGGGAAGGGAGGGTTGCTTTATCTCTAACACCTGTTGGGGTCTGGTTTTGATGTTGAAGCTCATAACACCAGTTCTAAAGTTTCCCTCAGGGGAGACTGAAGCTCTGTGCGAGTTGGACTCCATGTTGGGGAACTGAGATTTGGTATGTGTGCAGAATATGTAGCAGTGTGTGTGTGTGTGTGTGTGTGTGTGTGTGTATGTGTGTGTGTGTGTGTGTGTGTGTGTGCAAAGACAGCACTCCTTGCACCTTCAGAGGCCAGAGGAGAACATAGGGTATCTCCCTCCATTGCTTTTCTGTTGGTTTCCTTGAGACAGAGTCTCTCACTTATTATGGAGCTTGCCGCTTTCACGATTTCCAATGATACATGGTCTCTGTTTCTTATAGTACTGGGGTTACAGATGTGTTTGGCCATACCTATCTGTTTATGTGTGTGCTGGGAAATTTAACTTTGGAAGCCTCAGCCTCCTGATATTTGTGCAGGAATCACTCTTAACTACCAAGACATCTCTCTAGTTCCGAAAGTAGCTTTTTACAAGCCCTGGAAAGACTTATCCTACAGATGTAAATGAAGGTTTGTTTCATCTTTGCGTATGGATGTTTTCATCCACTCACTTTATTTTGACCCAAGGCTGGGATGGAGAAGAGGACACTGCCCATGTGTTCATATTCTGAGCATGGTAGTCAAATCTCACTGAAGGGTCAGCAGAGGCCTGATGGGATATATAGGAACTTGTATCTGAGCATGGGTGTTCTGGGATAACTAACATTATCCAGTGATGGAGGAAGAAAGAGGAACCAAGTCCCCTGAAGTCCATAATTTTTTTTTTTTTTATGAAAGCGACTTTGACTTCTTCCTAAAAATACCAATCAGTAGCTTAATACTTTATAGCATCTCTATTGTTTATAGGAGACAAACCTTGATGGAGTAGAAATAGACATGTGAAAATCAGGAGGAGGGTGTGTGATAAACCAGAGGAGAGGAAGTTCTTTCTCATAGCACCTGCTGATTTCCATGGTGTAAATACCTCCACTGTGTCTGGTTTTCCACTGTCAACAGAATGAGCCAAGTTCCAGTTCTGTGACAGGCCAGGCAGCTCCATCGACCCCTCCCCTTGAGTGGGGGAGGGGTCTCTAGTCAGAGCCCAAACCTAGGCGCTAAAACTGATTGGTCAGGTATGAACCAACCACCTGTCTCCCTGCCCACCTAGGGCAGGAAATACTGACTGAACAGTTAATCTGCCCTCTCTTCCTCACATGGCAGACCAGCAGAAGGACTAATGAATCTCTAGGCCTTAGAAAGGTAAGGTCTTCCCCCACCCAGCCTAAAGGCTGGGGTGAAGGAAGGCTCCAGATTTTTCCCACATGAACCTTTTTCCTCATGATGGGAGCCCTCTGTTATCTTCTTTTGCTTGTTTAGCTAAACAATATAAATCCTGTTAAACTCTCCATGTTTTCTCCCCACACTGGTGGCGGTAGAACTCTGTAACTCCCCATGTTCCCTTAAATAATAAAGTCTCCCACTATACCTTCATGTCTGTCTGTGATTTTAATTCTTTAACTTTGCAGACAAGAATCCAGGTACTCCTTAATTTTTGAGGTGCATTGGAATTTTTTGAGCTGGGCATTATCTAAATTCTAACCCCCAGCTCACCCCATTACAGTACCACTAGTAGTCCAGGCTCTACCATTTCCAAATATTAATGGAATTTATTATGGAAAGAGAAAGTACTGGAAGCAGACAGCTCTATCTTTATTTCTCATTAAGTACCTTCACTATTAGAAGCTCAGCTATAAAGCCAGAACATTTAGGCCAATCCTATGGTGTGGTAAAAAAAGATGAAATTAAATATGTAAATTTATTTAAATCCTCAAATTGAGAGCCTAGAACACAATAGAGCCTCATAAATGTAATTTCCCTGACTTCTTTCATAATTATTACCATTTCCAAGCTGTATCACATTTTGGTCTGTGATATTCCAAAACACCACACTTTGCTGGAACAGCTGAGTAAATCCTTGACATGATAGGAGGGGTGGGCGTTTAGTGGGGGTAAATCTCATTCTTTCTGATTTTTTTCCTTTTATATACATTCTTATTTTGTATCTGTCCTTCTACAAATAATAGCTGGAGCTTGTATGAGGTTACTCAAAGATGTTAAATGATTTGTTCATGGACATCTAGCAAGTAAGTTACAAAAGTCCAAAATCAAACCCAGCGACTTCCTATGCTGTGGAGGTTTCCTATGGCTTATGCTGCTAATGCTGGATCCCCAGCCATTCTCTGCATTTACCACCTACACTTACAGCCAGCTGTTTGCTCCCTCAAGGAAACAATGGTAGCATAGCTTGTCTGTGTGTAATGAAAAGGCAGTGTGTCAGAACAGGTGGCTGGGTCCTGTTGTGTTTCCTGTTACCTCCCTGAGAATGCACAGTGGCCAGGTGGTGCTTACTTTGTCTCTATTACAGAGGACTGTGGGAGGCCAGCAGGATACTAAGCATTCAGGCAATGGAAAAAACAATCATCATTGTCACCTTCATAGGTAACTGTAGAGCAGCTGGTCAGTCTTGGTTAGAATCCCACTTTCTGTCACTCACTAGTGGGTCAACACAGGACGAGTTACTATTTGTGACTCAATTTCCTTATCAGTTACTCAGGTTGCAATGAGGATGCTTCTTCCCTGACAGAGTGGCTACACGCTTTAAATTCAAGCATCCTGACTCTTGGTGTGGTGGATGACATCTTGGAACGACTCATTTGCTATCAGCTACTGTCCTTATTGTGTTATATTTTACCCTGTTTATTAGTCAACTTCTCATTGTTGTCACAAAATACCTGACAAAAATCAGCTTCAGGAAGGAAGGGTTTATTTTAGCTTAGAGTTCCAGGTTTCAGTCCTTCATTATGGTGAAATATGGCAGCAAGATCCTGAGGAAGCTGGTCACATTTAGGACAGTGAGAAGCAGAGCAGAGGGGCCTATGGAGTGGTCCTGTCCACAGTTGAGGTATGTCATCCCACCTTAATTACCATGATCAAGACAGTCCCTCACAGGCATGGCAGCTAACCTAATCTATACTCTCCCTCACAGGTGATGCTAGGTCGTGCCAGGTGACAATCAATATAAACCATCAAATCTGTCCTGGGTAGGGTGCTGCTCTTTAGTTCTGAGCAAGGCTTTTGAAACAAGCTAGACTCCAATAGGGGACAGGGTGAACACTGCCAGAGGAAATGTCTGTCCCTTTCTAGTTGTGCACTGATGAAGCCTCACCTGAGTACAACAGAAACATAGTCTATCGAAACCCACCATATACATGCAGCTCCTGAGCTTTCTGTCAGACTCTATGACTGTCTTCTGAACAACAGCAGCTGGATTCTGCTGTCATCCCCACTCATGAGCAGTTTGTCCATCTCCAAGGGTTAATCCCCAAGGTCTCCTACTTAGCTAAACTTACAGTTAGGCTCAGGTCTGGTTGATTCCAAAGCCCCCTGTGCCTCCTCTCCTGTAGGCCAACAGCTTTTAAAGTATGGTGCTTGAGCTAACATGGACAACATGTTATGTAAGTGGCTTCTGGAGACATGTTAGAACTCAACCAGCACCTCTGAAGTAAGATCAGAGGGCATTGGAACAAGCCCACAAGGGCTCAGATGTATCAGAGAACCAATGGAATGCCTGAGTCTCTTGTGTGTGTGTGTGTGTGTGTGTGTGTGTGTGTGTGTGTGTGTGTGTGGCGAGCTCCTCGAGCAGCGAGGAAGAACAACCACAACTCGAGGATTCTTCTCAACACACTTTAATGGAGAGCCTTTGCTTGAAGGGGGGGAAAGGAAGCGAGGGGCCCCGAACACTAAGAATCAGCCGCATTTATAGGAAAAGAGACACGGATCGTCCCATGATTGGCTGGCTCCTGCTTGCCACCTCCAGGCGCCAGGGGATTGGCTAGGGACAGTTTCTCAAAGCATTGCCTAAGGTGGAGTTGTTTCCCACTTAGCTGCAAGAGAGGGGGCGCCATCCTGCCATGGCGATGTCCCGGCTCCCTGCATGTGTGTGTGTTTCAATCCTTTCTTACTGCCCCAGATTTCCCAGAGCAGCCCTTCTGGGGTCAACTTCTTCCAGTGTGAGTAATGAAACCTCATTGGAGCTTGTGCTCACAATATATTTCATTTCTCTTTCTAGGGAAATTCTCTGCAGACCAGGATATTAGTGTAATCAATTCATTAGAATAAATTAACAATCCCACTTACATTCTTAGCCTGCACCTGTTAGCAATAGTATTTTTAATTTTGCAGTGATATTTTCCCAAGATGTGCCACATAAACAAGGCTTCAACACTTGTATTCAACTCAAGTCTCTGACTCTGCTGGCAGAAAAGAAACCAGGTGGCTGCCCCATATCTTGTGAAGAACTGTTGTTAGTAAAGCCCATTCTCTCCTCTCACCTCATCACAACCACGTAGAAAATATTGATGACATTAGATTCATGTTTTTATCCATGGAAAATTAGTTCTCCATTTCCTGGCATTCATGTTAACTCATGAAGTTTGAATGTTATGGATATTTGACATAATATATGCTATAGAAGACTGAATTTTGTGTCCTACCATGGGAAAAGTATGGGGTCCGACAAAATTGCTTCAACATGCTGCTCAGTAATATAGGAATAATTGATACTTAGTTATCTTTGAAGACAAGGGGGCTGGGGTTTCTATCCTTCTTTTCCAAATTTGAGCATCTGGCAATAAGGTTTCAGCCTAGAGGAAGGAGGTGAGGCTGTCTGCTAGGCAACAGGCATGAAATGGCGTTAATTTAACAAGTTGTTGGTATGCATGTTTCAAGCCTCAAAAAAAATCTGATATTTAAGATCCCTGCCTGAGTCTATCCTATGGCTATTTTAGGAAAAATTTGAGAAAATTGAGTTTGGTCTTTACTTTGTCCCATATTTAAATCTTCATGGATTTATGTTCTCCTATTGATGCATGGCATATACTTGAGAAGCCAGATTTCCTAAGTGATCCACACTCCCATATTCATTCTCCACAGATATGGTGCATTTGTGAGCATCTACTGGGGCTTTGTTGTGTGGGGAGAGTGCAGGGATACTTATGGGCAGGAAGTTTAGTTTTGTTGGGTCTGAATAGATAAATTCAGGTAGCATCTGTTACTGGAGTGTCTTAGCCCATTTACTGGTGCTGGAACAGAACAGGTACTGTATATGTTTTGTGGTTCTTTTTAAAAGAGGTTTACTTAAGTCACAGGTTGGAAGGCTGAAAGCCCAAGATGGGGAAACTCCATCTGTTCAGCCTCTGGTGACAACCCAATAGCAAATGACATCAAGATGGCAGGAGAATGTGCAGAAAAATCACATAAAGAGGGGAAGCCATGGAAACTCAGGGGCCAGGTTGCTCTTTTTTGTAATAGTTTGCTCCCAAGGGAATCAACCAACACCTCATGAGAATTTTATTAGTCCCTTCTGATGGCAATGCCCCCCAAAGATCAGTTCACCTTCCTCTAGGCACCAACCCCAAATGGCTCCCCAACTCAATGCCACCATATTAAGGCTCAAACTTTTAGCTCATGAACCTTTGTGGTACATATTCAAACCATACCCAAAACCAATAGCACTCAGCATGTTTTCTCATCTAGAAAGGAACGCTGATATCAGTTCTCTTGATCCCTGATGGTGGTGATGGGAGAATAATGGGAGAGCACAGGTGTAAGTGTTTTGCAAAGTTTAAAGTCCTGTTTGTGTACCTTGGATGAAATTTATTAAAGTTCCCATTTCTAAAGCTTTCCTAGACTTTTTGCTGCTGGCTTCGGAGAACCTCTTGGTTATTTAGCTCCTTTCTCTCTCCCCTACACTTGATGATGAGCTGTGCCTGTTTAGCTAATTCCCAGCTAAGAGTTAGAATTGGACGATGAAGATCCTATGACTTTGGAAGTTTTAGCGGTGCAATGGTAAGTGGGGGGCATTGAATGTGAGACTCAGAAGCAGCTGCTGGGATACAGGGGAAGAGGGCTGGAAAGGCACTAATGACACCAGTGGATTAGAACTGAATTCCCCTTCACGTTCTTTACATAGTAATTGGAAATATTTTTAAAATATTTATGGTCATTAGATTGTGTTTCTTTGATTATAACACTATTTCTAGACAGGCCACCTGGGAAATTAGCTTATATTTGGGTCATTTTTTTTAAAAAAAAGAAGCATTCTTAATTGGGCATCTAAAAGAGAGTTAATTAGGGGAAGGAAATGAAGCTCACAGGGGGAAAAAAGAGAATGATTTAGTCAGATAAAGAAGTCCTATATCCCACCTCTGACTGCTTATAGGAAAAAAATGCCACTCATCATTTTCTCTCAAAGGCCCAGTTGCAGAAGGATTTGTTAAAGTTTAGCAGTACCTTCCCAGTGCTCAGGTGAGTGGTCAAATCCCACTCATGCCAGTCTTCCCTCCTGGTGATTTCCCATCTTGACTATCAGGACCCCTGTGCCATTCAGGTGCGTTGTTTCTCTCTCAGAGCTTCATCAGCTTCTTTTATGCTCTCTTAGTGGAGAATGCTGTGTTTGTGTTTGGCTTCAACTCTGGACTCTCCACAAGGAACTTTCCAATCCTCAACTACCTCCCTCAACTTCTTGAGGAAGTCCAGGCAAGTTTATCCACAGATCTTCTGAACATCTCCAGCTGATGAGTCACAAACTTGACATTCCTGAGTGTCTATTCTTTATGACCCTCTCCAGTCTGTTCTTTCCTCAAGCATGCATGATTCCTTGCAAACACTAAAATCAGAAGCGTGGGAGTCATCCATCTGTTGTCCCTTGGGCCTTGTCAATGCCAACTTTTAACTGTTATGAATCCTATTAATTTAGGATCCCTAATATCTCTCAAATCATCTCAACTCAGGCCTGTCTTTTCATCTGCCTCTATGGATGCTTTAAGTTCATGCAACTTTAAGTACTGGAATGATGCTTAATAACTGTATTAGAGGTGTTTTCTAGCTCTAATCTTGTCTAAGCCCATTCTTGCTATTGCCATCAGAAGGGCCTTTTTTTCTAAAGGATGGATTTAAGTAATTTTGCAGTTCTTCCAATAGTTGGTGTCAATTCATTTAATAAAGTTAAAATCTTGAATTATCAGGGCTCCTTGTGATATTATCTCAGCATGCACTTGTGGCTTCAGTTTCTCATCCTTTATTGTATCCACAGGACCTTTGGTATAAAGCACATACTGTTTACATGATTTTCCTTTCTCTAGGTGTTGCTATTTCTCATCATCTGTTACCTTTTCTGTGGGTTTCTATGGAAATTGCACATCCTTTTTTAATAGCAAGTTTTCCTGTAGACCATTGTTAATATCCGGTTTGCAACCATCCTAGGACTGCTTTCTTAAATGCTGTGTTTTTAGGATCTAGGGATGACCAGACAGGATGCAATCTGTGTGTGTGTGTGTGTGTGTGTGTGTGTGTGTGTGTGTGTTGGTGACAGTTCCAAGGTTGACTAGCAAGGCTGGAATAGATCTGTAGGAGGCCAGAATTTGCTCTGACTGGGTATTTCTTTTAATTCCTGAACCTCAGTTTTCTGAACTTCCATTGGCCAACCCTCCACAGAGTCTGGAGAACATCCAAAGGGCATTGCTGCCTAGAAACAAGAGCACTAAAAGAGGAGTCAAGAAAACTGTTTTCTTTTTTCACATTCTTCTGATTTTTGTTGCTACCTTGAAGTGACAATACCAATTTACTTCTCTTCCAAGGCTGACTTATAGGTGAGATCATTCAGATAAATGCACTTTCCTGGACTATAGCTGTATCTGAATGTAGGATTTTTTTTGATTAACCAAGAAAGGATATTTCTTGGCTTATACCCCACAGTGAGCTTTTGGTCAGAGAGAACTATGAGATCTCCAAAAAAGGCAGGCTTCTGCCAAAGTACTTTGTTACCTGACAGAGCTAAAAGGTAAGACCCCAGTGCTGTGGTCACTAAGACACTACTGGCTGTGTTCACAGGACAGCAAGAGATAATGATGGAATTTAGAAGGAAGTCAGCTCCCTAATGGCCAGCATTCATAGTTCTAGAAAGTGCTACAGATGTGCTGGGGGAAAGTGGCCAACAATGTTGTGAACAAGCATGGGATCCTGCTAGATACAAATATCAACTTGCAGGACAAGGTGTACACACCTGTGTACATGACACTCAGCCTATGCAGGTAAACAGTGGCTCTCTGACTGAATCTGATTGGGTAAGAGGCCCAATTAGTGGAAAAGAGCTCATAGCTGGTACTGGAAACCAAGTTAAAATCCTATGGACATGATGATCATAGACTCCAGAGAGAAACTCCTGCCAGTCTTTGGCTAAACAGAGTAGTTATATCCAACAAGATCTCTCTCAATTAACTATGCTTATCCCCTTTAACCCATGCTACTCTCACTCTCTGAATCTGTCTTCTTTTTTACAGGAGGCATAAAAAATTGGGGAAAACCAGAATCTATCAACATGACAAGAACAGAGAGCTGACTGCCCATCACGAGATGAGCCACCTCCAGCACATCTGCCAGGACCCAGGTGAAACACAGAGGAAATGGCAAGGTAAATATGAGTGTTATTCTCATGGCTTGCCTGACAACCTGTGTCAGGGTGATGGCCATAGACACTAAGGACACTAGAATGTATAAAAGCAGAGATTCAAAAGTTGCTGAGATCTCAACACTGAAGTAGACATCTAACACACCCACCAAGGCTCAGGGAACATTGTGGAAAAGGGGCAGAAAGATTGTAAGAGTAACAAGGCGAGAAGAAGTATCCAGAAGCATTCCCTCCTCCTGACCCCCAGTGACTGCTGCATTCATAACCCTTAACCCCATGGTGAATACCAGTAACTCCATTGAGGGCCCTGCGTGGAAGGGGGTCAGGGAGGAGGGGATTTAGAAGGATAATAAGAGGGGAATTGGGACCAACACATTATTTGCCAATACAATAAAGTTTCCAATTAATAAAATTAGAATTAAATTAAAATTAAAAATTAATATTGCTAATTCAGCCTGGTAAAAGAGAATTAGTTAATTTTAGAATTGAGATAGTTGGGGCTATGTTTATTTTTCATTGCTGTGACAAAATACCTGAGAAAAATAAGGAAGA
>PVHP010053462.1:0-10742 GCA_004024765.1 Zapus hudsonius
TCCCCCAAATGCCCGAAATGTCAGGGGCCAGTTATTATGCTGCTAATCTTGCTTGGAGCAATGTTGAGAATGGGGTACAGAGTCCATTTCCTTGAAGTAGTCGATGGGGAATCGCTTCCTTCAGTCAGTTCCTGCTTGTCTATTCAGAATTAATTTGGCACAGTAGATCCGAAAAGAATGGCTGTCTTCATGTTCTTTGGGGAAAGAACTTGGCAAAGAAGGCTGATATGGACAGGCAGTAATTAAATTGTCATGGATTGTGTCTAACAGCATTGAGACCACGCACTTGTGGGCATGTGCCCCGAGCAATGCACTGCCTCCCACAGAGGATTCCCTGGGCCCTTGAACCCTTTCTTTCCCAGAGTGCAGAAACCTCTATGTTCATTCTAACTAGAAGACTTTTAAACAGGAAAACCGTAGGAGTAGGCAAGTGGGTCGCCTGGAAGACAAGATTGTCCTGTCTAGCAGTTCTGAAAGTCTCAGCTGCTGTCCTAGTCAGTCACAAGCTGCTGGGATGAATCTCCAAACCAGGCACAGTTTTGAGAGGAAAGTATTTATTGAAGCTACAGATCCAGGGGAAGTTACATAATGGAGACAGAGCTGGCCTTGGTTCACAGGTCCAAGCAGAGGGAGGGAGCCATCACCAGCACCTCAAGCAAGCACATTCAATACTTTCAAAAGCAGGAACTCCAGGCTAGAGCTCAGAATGCTCTTTCCATAGGATCCCTGGAATTCCAGACCCACCCCAGACACACCTCAGGGCTGGACCTAGGATCCAGCCAAGGTGACACCCCTCAGACACACCTCAGGGCTGGACCCTAGGATCTGGCCAAGGTGACACCCCCTCCAGCTGGGCAGCTGGAGAAAAACCTTAATAAACTCTTGAATCTATTGGGGGACATTCATTCAAATACCACAAGCTGCTTAATCTGTTTTCTACTCATTTTTTTCATCTTGTCAAACAATGAAATGGAAACATTTTATGAAGGACTGAATTAGAAAGTGAAAGTTTTACCTCTGCTGGTTAAAAATAGGACCTTCCCGTGTCTCCTCTAAGGACTAGCTTATGAGGAAGAAGCAAGCGATCCGTGCAATGATCAACGCACAGAAACACAGGTCCTTTCACTGTGTTGAACAACAAATCCACAGGGTAAATAAAACCCTTGCAGTGACAGATAAGCCGGCTTCTCCCTCCCTTGTCTTCCCTCGGACTTTGAACTTCTACCAGTGTTTATATCCAAAGTTTCTCATCTCACTCTGACTCCTGCGTGCCCCACCTCCAGGCCCAGGGCTCTGGCCTCCATATTAACTCTAGTCCCCATTTCATGGGATGGCTTCCGCTCTGACGAACACCTGGAATCGGTGTTCCTGGGATCATACTGGAAGGATTCCAGCAGGGAATGTGGTGGTGACCAGCAGGGACATCTGTGTGTGCCACGCGTGTGTGGACAGAGTATTGTTACTGCATATCTACCTGTGCTCATAGGCAGTATTTATTGCCCACCTCTGTGATGAAACTTGTGCATATATGTGTTTTTATTACATATCTGTGTATATGTAAGTTTTTTTTTAATATTTTATTTATTCATTTTTCAAGCATATAGAGAGAGAGAGAGAGAGAGAGAGAGAGAGAGAGAAAGAACACCAGGGCCACCACCTTGTGGGTCTGGCTTATGTGGGTCCTGGGGAATTGAACCCAGGGCCTTAGGCACTGGAGGCAAGTACCTTAACCGCTGAGCCATCTCTCCAGCCCTATATGTAAGTTTTTATTGTATATCTGTATGTATTGCATATCTGTGTATATGCAGTTTTTAATTGCATATCTGTATGTAAGCTTTTATTGCATATCTGCATGTATGCATTTTATTGCATATCTGTGGGTATATGCATTTTTATTGTATATTACATATTTGTGTATATGCAGTTTTATTACATATCTGTATGTAAGTTTTTATTGCATATCTGTATACATTTTATTGCGCATCTTTGTATATGCATTTTTATTGTTTATATGCAGTTATTATTGCATTTCTGCATGGTGTAAGTTTTTATTGTATATCTCTGTGTGTGTCCGTTGATTTATTGGTATCTGTAAAAGGTGGAAGATCTTCAGATTCATATGATCTGAAGAGAAACCAATGTATATGCATACCTGGTATCAGTAATGATGGCAGGGCTAAGCATGGCATGAGCAGAGACTGTACATCACCTTTGCCACAGCAGGTGGACAACTGCAGCAGGAGAGTGAGCCAAGCTCTTGAATAGGGGAGCTGTCTATCATACCTCTAAGCCCGCCCCCAAGAACACACCTCCTCCAGCAAGGCTATACCTCCTAAATTGCCATCTGCTGGGGACCAGGCCTTCAGGACACAAGTGCTGATGGAGGCCATCAAGTTCCAACCACCACAGCCATACTTGTAAACATAAGAGTATCCCTCAGAACACACAGCTCACTGTGTGACAGAGTGACGCCTCACAGTTCACCAATGTCATCTCTTTGTTTTTCTTTCTCTTCCTCCTTTTCCCGTCTTAGAACAACAAGATCACACTCTTCCGCCAGCTGCAGCAGATGACGTACAGCTTGATCGAATGGCGTTCCCAGATCCTGTCTGGGACGCTCCCCAAGGATGAACTCGCAGAGCTCAAGAAGAAGGTCACGGCCAAAATTGATCATGGGAACAGGTAAACCAGGATGATTTATTTTGTACTGCCAATGGGGAAAACGACCAGTATGTTCATATTCAAGAGTTCCCAACAAACTTATAAAAACGCTCTTTAAAAATGTTTAATTGATACATGCTAATTACACACACATGTGGGATGTATATGGTATGATGATTGGGTCAGTGACATAACCATCATCTTAAATAATCCTTTCTTTGTGTGGGCACCTTCTTAATCCTCTCAGATAGCTCTCTGAAATACATGTTTATTGGTCACTGGCCACGGTTACCCTGCCAGGCTGTAGAAACTCAGAAATTACTCCTATCCATTGCTAATTCATTGTGTCACTGGTAGTGCAGAGGGAGAAGAGGTTAAATGAGGGAAGGGCTGGTCCCTCCACTTCTAGTTATAACCATAGGTCTAGATTTGAAAAGTATTTATTGTGTACAGAATTCATTACTCCACACATCTAAGCTTTTTACACATGTCCTAAAGTGACCATGTATGTGTTGCCGTCAGCTTTCTAGTTGCTGCGCAGAAAGAACCCAAACAAAAGCAGTTTGTGGAGGAATGGGTTTATTTGGCTTATGGACTCGAGGGGAGACTCCATTCTGGCAGGGAAAACGATGGCATGAGCAGAGGGTGGACATCACCTCCGCCACAGCACTGCAAACAGCGGCAGGAAGGTGTGCCAAACACTGGCAAGGGGAAGCTGGCTTATAACCCCGTAAGCCCGCCCCCAACAACACAGCTCCATTGAGGTTGTAAAACCCAAACTGCCATCAGCTGGGGATTGATCACCCAGAACATGTTCATTTGTTTGTGGGGGACACCTAGATCAAACCATGACAGTTTGAAATATGGTAACACAAAAATTAGTAAATGAGCCAATTTGTAAATTCATTACAATGGAAGCAAAAGGTGCCACCTGACCACAGGCTTGTTACGCCACCTCAGGATGGGGGTCAGGACATGTCCATCAGGCTGGCAGCAGAGGGGCAGAAGAGGCGACAGGGAGAGTGCACAGGTGTGTGCAGACTGACCGTGATGGAGCCAGTACCGCAGGTGCACCCCTGGCCAGTCTGTGGGAATCCTTAGTTCAGTGGGAACACACCTTCTTTTTTTAAAAAAATATTTTATTTATTCTTTTTCAAGCAGAGAGAAAGAGCACCAGGGTTACCACCTTGTGAGTCTGGCTTATGTGGATCCTGGGGAATTGAACTGGGGGCCTTAGGCACTGGAGGCAAGTGCCTTAACCACTGAGCCATCTCTCCAGCCCAGAACACACCTTCTTGACAATGTGCAGTAGGATAGCTCTGATAAAGTCTAGAAACACTGCTTAGTGTAGTCTCTTGCTTTATATTTGATTTGAAGCTGAGCACTAGGGAACGCAGACTTTTAATCGTAACTCTGCCAATATTTCTGTCTAGAAGCCTGTTGTCGTTTTTGTCTTCTGTTGCCAAGGAAGATAGGATGACAATTCTGTCTACCAGACTGAGATGATGGAGTGTATTCTTAGTTATCAAAATACTCATGTAGCTTAAAGTTTTAGAGTTGGCGGCTATTCTCAATGTGTGGGAGAGCGTGCTACATACTGTAGTCTCGGTTCCCCAAATGGAACGCTGCGTGTACACATGCAAGATCCAACAGAACTGCCTGGGACTGGATGACTGCTGTCTGCTTCTTGTGTTTTTGTTTCCTGTAATGCACATGTTAAAAAATAATAATAAAGCAGCCGGGCGTGGTGGTGCACACCTTTAATCCCAGCACTCGGGAGGCAGAGGTAGGAGGATCGCCATGAGTTCAAGGCCACCCTGAGACTACATAGTGAATTCCAGGTCAGCCTGGGCTAGAGTGAGACCTTACCTCAAAAAAACAAAACAAAAAAATAATAATAAAGGTTCTTTAAAAAAAGAAGTTACTGGGGCTGGAGAGATGGCTCAGCGGTTAAAGCCTCTGGTGCCTAAGGCCCCAGGTTCCATTCCCCAGTACTCACATATGTCAGACCCACAAGTTGGTGGCCCTGGTGTTCTCTCTCTCTCTCTCTCTCTCTCTCTCTCTCTCTCTCTCTCTCTCTCTGTATTTCTCTGCTTGAAAATGAATAAATAATTTTTTTAAAAAAAAGAAGTTACTCCTATCCAGCTGCACAGCAGTACCTGTCAACCACACGCTCCCCATCTTCCCTGTGTTACTTTATTTGACACTTTCACAAAACACGTGACAGAACCGCTTAAGACGTTTATTTTGGCTCACAGTTTCAGAGGGAATAGTCCATGATGGCGAGGAAGGCATGGTGGAAGTGGTTTCTGTCCACAGTGGCGGGAGCAGGTGGCAAAGTTCTTTGCATGGCTGTGCCAGGAAGCAGAGAGCAGCAGACTAGAATGAGGGGTATCACCTGCAAAGGCCCTCCCCTACACCACATGCCGGTTTTACAAATCTCTGGAAACAGTGACGCCAGCTGGGGAACAGGTGTTCATAACCACCTACAAGAAGCATTTAGCATTCAAACCATAACACCTACCTATAATCTTCCCACCCCTCCCTCGACCTCACAACAAACTTTAAAAGAAAATATTTATTTGAGAGAGAGAGAATAGGTGCGTCAGGAACTTCCGCTGCTGTGAACGTACTCTAATCTCGTGCTATTCTGTACATCTGGTTTTAGGGGGGTATTTGTGAATTCTACCCTGGTTTTCAGGCTTTGCAAGCAAGCATCTTTAACCACTGAGCCATCTCTTCAGCCCTTACAACAAACTTTTGGTCTTGAAGATGGCAAAGAACTATACTGATTGTTTCTGATTGTATCACAGAAAACATTTAATTTTATTGAAAAGAAATACGGTCCCTTCACTGGTGGAAATGCTATGCTAATCTCAAGGAGCAGAGCATGAGAACAAGGGAGATAGAACCTGGGTCCTTGTTCCTTCACTGCTGGAGATCTCATTGGCTCATGCTATCAGACTCTTCCTCTCCGTCTTCTCACTGCGACCAGCATCTGCAGTGTGTGCAAACCAGATTCTCCAGACAGCAAGACATGCTTCCAGCCTGGAGAGTCTATCTGCAGTCAACCCCCATATACCAGTCACCTCAGAGACCTTCCCGTTAGCTCAGCCAGATATGCAGGTTCTGGACACGATTGCTTTTCTCAAAACGAGACTCTCAGGCCATGTATCATGGGCGTGGCCTGGATTCTTACATCCAGCCCCTTCCAGAGCCCAAGGTGGTCCTCAGCTGGTTTGGTTGGGGATTCATTTCATATTTGGTTTTTTTAGTTTGTACACATGTGATTGCCTTCATCTTTGCTCTGTTTCTTCAACCTTAGGACTTTTTTTTATAAGTTTTTTTAAACTTTATTTTTTTAAATATTTATTCATTTTCAAGCAGAGAGAGAGAGACAGAGAGAGAGAGAGAGAGAGAGAGAGAGAGCGCACAGGGCCACCACCTTGTGTGTCTGTCTGGCTTATGTGGGTCCTGGGGAATTCAACCCAGGGCCTTAGGCACTGAAGGCAAGTGCCTTAACCGCTGAGCCATCTCTCCAGCCCAACCTTAGGACTTTTAATGATTCCTTAACAGCCCTGCTAAAGTCCATTCACCTGCAATTTCACTTGTCACACCCTGACAACTCTACTGAGAAATAATTGAAGTTAATGTTGACTATAAGATTCAGTTAGTATTTACCAAATACCCCCTCCGCATACACGCTGTATACTTATAACCTTGCAAAGCAGCTATGTGTGATGGTGATTATACCCATTTTATGGGCAAAGAAACAGTGTGTGAGCTTCAGTGATCTCCTTCCAAGTCACGTAGTCTTTGCAAAGGTGTCAATTGGAACCCGAGCCTCTGTCTCCATGTCTGAGGAGCCCTTCTTGGGTTGGGAAACGAGTCTACTTCCTGACACTTGGCCACCCAGACAGAGGACTCAACCATTGAAGATGTGTCAATCATACAGTAGCAGAAGACTTTTTTTTTTATAAAGCCAGCTAACAGGGGTTGGGGATGGCTCAGTGGGTAAGGTGCTTGATGTGAACGCATGCATGAGGACCTGAGTTCAGATCTCTCCAACATCCATGTGAAATCCAGGTGCAGTGGCGTGTACCTGTGATCCTGGTGCTGGGGAGGCAGACACAGGACGTTCCCTGGAGCTTGCTGGCTGTCTTGTTTAACCAAATCAGTGAGTTCCAGGTTCGGTGAGAGATGAATGTGGAGAGATTGAGAGAGACCTGATGTTGACCTATGGCCTCCACGCATGCATGAAACACACACATACACGTGCTAACGATAAAAAATAAAAACCAGTGCTTGCTTCTGCAGCAAATACGCTAAAACTAGAGCAACACAGAGAAGATTATCATGTGCCCTGCGCAAGGATGGCGTGCAAATTCATGAAGCGTTCCATACTTAATAAAAATAAAAAGCAAGCTAATGCGGAGTAAGACACCTCTTGTTGCTCATCCAGTAGCTCTGCCTTGGGGTCTTGCCAATGACTTTGGTCTAGAGGATCCCTTAGTCCCTGGTACAGCATGGTAATCTCGCTACTCCATGGGAGAACGTGCCGTGCTCTGGAGCAGCCCAGGAAACAAAGCTGCTGTGTCATTTTGGCTGTGACTCAGCCTCTGGCCAGCTAGCACACCATCATCCCTCATGGCTCTGGGTGGCCTGTGGCTCTGGCGACTATGGAACAGAACCTTCCAGATCAAATCAACTGAGGGAGAAGCTACAAATCAGAGAGAAGGGAAACCTGTTCCTTCTTGTAAAGCCTTGGCACATGGCTTTCTGGAGGCTTCTTTCCTTTTGGGCATCTCCATTCTCACAGTGCAGGGTCTGGGATGCATGCCGGGTGCTTGGATACCAGCATTCTGTTACCAGCAGCCTCTGGCTGCTTGGGGCTAAGCACTTGTCATTGTATTGATGTGACCACAGGGGACCAAAGCCTGGGAATGGTGGTGATGATGCTAACATGTGCCCCTGCACCTGACAGGCAGCTCTCAGGGTTACACTCTTTACTACCAGACGTTCTTGTACTGTGGGCAGAAGTAAGCTAATTTCCTGGCACTTTCTGTAAGGAGAGGATTGCACTAGGTTTCTTGCACGCATATCTCAGTCGACCGCTTCCATTAGTGTTGAAGGGCAGGAAATATTTGCAGGTGAAGAATGGTAGCTGTGTCACATGAAGCGGTCCTGAGGATAGCGAATGTTCAAGCCAAGGTTTAGATCATCACTGACGGGACAGCAGAGCCAGTGCTGAGATGGGCTGAGAGTGTAACCTTAATCTCCAGGACTTACCTCACTGATCTGCTTTAAGACAGACCTAAGTAAGGAAATCTGGACAAGCCCTGGGATCATTGTACACGGATCTGTCATAGTTGCTACGCCAGATCCCGGAGGCCAGGCCAAGGAATCACTGCCGAAAGCAAGGGCTGTGGTCTTTATCAATGCCAAGTTGGCTCTTCTCATTTTAGGACCAAATTATTCTGCATATCTTTATACAGAATTGGCTCAAACATCTCCTGTGCTTTGGGGCATTGTTGAGAGAACTGAGCTGCTCTTCCCGGGTCCTTTCCAGCCTCTGCCCTGTGTTGTGTCCTCTGATGAGGACTCTTAGACCAGAGTCTGGCCATGGTGGGGTGAGCTCCTGAACCACTCCTTTCTCCCCAGGATGCTCGGACTGGATCTGGTGGTGCGAGATGATAACGGGAACATCCTGGACCCGGATGACACGAGTACCATTGCGCTCTTCAGGGCCCACGAAATGGCCTCAAAGAGGATTGAGGAAAAGATCCAAGAAGAAAAGGTATGTTTCCTCCAATGGGCAGATTTGGGCTGCTAGGCTTCCATGTTTGCATGTTTTTGTAGTGTGTGTATGAGATGGTGTATGTATGAAGTGTGTTTGCATGGGTGTACAGGTGCTGTGCACATGTGGAGGTCTGAGGACAACCTGGGGGTGTTGGTCCCCTCCATTCACCTTGTCTGAGACAGTTTCTCTTGTTTTGCTGCTGGGAATGCCAGAGTAGCTGAGCATTTATTTAGGGTTCTATACCTATGAGCTTTATTTAGGGTTCTCCTGACTCTGTCTCCCATCGCTGTAGGTGCTTTGGGATTACAGGCACGTGCACCACTTCTGTGTTCAGCTTTCTATGAGAGTGCTGGGAATTCAAGCTCTGCAAACTCAGGTCAGCAGGTTTGCAGAGCGAGCACCTTTAGCTGAGCAATCTGCCTGGCTCTTGCTTTGGTTTTTAACTGAAAGGGATGAAAGGGAGTTGTAGACAATAGAGGTAGGGATGTCTAGAAAATCATTTGCATCCTCATTTTAAAAGGGAGCAAAAAGAATGAGGCCACTTTATATATTCCGGTGTGGAAGGGCACAGAGGTGTGTGTGTGTGTGTGCTTGTAGTAGGAAAGTAAGAAGCAAAACTGTGTGTCTGAACTGTGTTCTGACCAGGAGTCACACTTGGATGCTTGCATATGCGCAGACCAGCTGAGATGACAGATAAAAACAGTGGCCCCCACAGGACACATTTAGGAATGAGAAAGGGGTAGAAGAGAGACTTTTTTGTCATTCTCTGTATTTGATGCACATTTTGATTTCCAGAATAAGACAGTATTTTAGCTGGGCGTGGTGGCACACGCCTTTAATCCCAGCACTCGGGAGGCAGAGGTAGGAGGATTGCTGTGAGTTCAAGGCCACCCTGAGACTACATAGTGAATTCCAGGTCAGCCTGGGCTAGAGTGAGACCCTACCTCAAAAAATCAAAAAAAAAGAAAAAAAGACAGTATTTTAGTATCACATCTTCAGAAGATTTTGAAGTGACTGTACATCAAAGAAAGATCACAAAAATGAAGAAAAACAGATCACTCATATTATGACTGACCAGATCCAACCATACTGATAATACGCTGCTATATTTGTGTTCGAATGAGTCCAGATTTGTGTCCACTTTCTTTCTAGATTATTTCTTTTTTATATGCTGATAGCATTATTCTCCATAATTAGATACATTGTATAAGCAAATCTTAAGACGATACCCCCATTTCCCTCCTCCTGTCCCCAACCTCAGTGGGCATACTAGATCAGTTCATGGGGTCTAGTTTATGTCTCTTAAAATATTTTTTAAAAATTGATTTGGACCTGCATGCATCAGGGTCTGTGGCCACTGCAAAAGAATTTCATCTGTCTTTATATGGATGGCTGTGAAATTGATCCCCAGGCTGGCAGACTTTGTAAGCAAGTGTGTCTTTAACTGAAGATTCATCTCCCCAGCTCCACAGTTTCTTCTTTCTTCAGCACAGTCGTGTTAATGCAGAATTGTCATTTGGAGTCAGTGATAGGGCACTTGAGGGTAAGCTTCTTCCCCATAAAAAAGAGAACTTCACAAGTCAGATAAAACCAAGAGGTACCACCTGTAAACACCATTGACATTTTTTTTTTTTGAGGTAGGGTCTCGCTCTAGTCCAGACTGACCTGGAATTCACTATATAGTCTCAGGCTGGCCTTGAACTCATGACGATCCTCCTACCTCTGCCTCCCGAGTGCTGGGATTAAAGGCGTGCGCCACCACGCCCGGCACCATTGACATTTTTAATTTAATTTATTGATTTGGTGTGTTAGTGTGTTGCACAGGCACACACGATCATGGTGTCAGAAGACAACGTTCAGGTCAGCCCTCACCTTCTACCTCGGGTAAAGCAGGGTCTCCCATTGTTCACTGCTCTCTTCATGAGCTTCCAGAAAGTTCTCCCGTCTCTCCTCTGTTCCCACCATAGGCTCACAGGGTTAAAGAAGCCCACCACAGCTTCCAGTTTTTTACACAGGGTCTGGGGATTTCAGTTCTGGTACTCAGAGTTGTAGAGCAAGGATTTCAGCCACTGAGCCATGCCCCTGGCCCTGTAGCATTGTTGAATTAATTTGGCTCTTTGCAGAACAACTTTGATCATCTAAAGAATAACACTTAGGCTCACTATAAATAATGATGGCTCATAGGTGCTCATCATCTTAGTAATTGTTCCTCAGTGCTAGTGTTTGTCCCCATTTTTTATTTTATTTTATTTATTCATTTTTAATCAGAGAGATAGAGAGA
>PVHP010053463.1:0-10604 GCA_004024765.1 Zapus hudsonius
CAGGAACACGAGAGGGAAGAAATGCCTTTCTAACAGTGAGCCACTTAAGAGTAAGAGAACTTGTACGCAGTGGCAAGAAGGCCCTGGCACACCCATACTCTCTCTCCCTCTCCCTTTTGTCTCTCTCAGATAATAAAATACTTCAAATGAATGTGGTCTGTCAGTTCAATAAGGTAAGCTGAGGGTAAGAAGCCGGCAGTCCCTCCTCTTATCTAGGAACTGGTGCAATGGGAAGGTCACAATTATGATCCAGCCATCCGATTTATAAGAGATCCTAAAACCTGGATTTCTGTGAGACTTCCCAATTACTAACATTCCCAACTAATTCACAACACACTGTGAGCTGAGTAAAACATTCCTATGGGATGGAAGCCTCAGTTTACCCCTGTGCTATAGGAAAGGTTAACTGAGTGTGTGTGACAGGCAGAGCTTGAGGCAGTACAAGGAGCGAACTAACAGAAGTGATGTAACTGTTTTAACTGACAAATCAAGGCTTAAAAATATAGTTTATCAGCTGGGAGTGGTGGTGCACACCTTTAGTCCCAGCACTCGGGAGGCAGAGGTAGGCTGATCGCTGTGAGTTTGAGGCCACCCTGAGACTAAAGAGTGAATTCCAGGTCAGCCTAGGCTAGAGCAACATCCTACCTCAAAAAACTGTTAAAATATATATATATATATATATATATATATATATATATATATATATATATATATATATATACATATATATATATTCCATCATATATTCCATCATTATTCTGAGACATACAAATAATAAATAGAAAGCCAGGTGTGGTAGTGCATGCCTGTAATCCCAGTACAGAAGACTGAGTCAGGAAGACCATGAGTTTGAGGTCAGCTTGGGTTATACAGCAGGACCTTGTCTGTCTGTCTGCCTCAGAGAGAGAGAGAGAGAGACAGAGAGAGATAGAGAGAGAGAGACAGAGAAAGAGAGAGAACCAGAAAACTAGATAGTGGATTGAGACCACAGTGGAAGACATCTTTTCACCCTGTATCTAAAAACTACTAATCTATAAATTAACTTAAGAAGGGAGGAAAGGAAAAACCAAAAAAAAAAAAAAAAAAAAAAAAAGAAGAAGAAGGGAGGAAGGGGCTGGAGATGGCTCAGCGGTTAAGGCGCACACCTGTAATCCCAGAGTGAGTTCCAGGTCAACCTGAACTAGAGTGAGACCTACCTCAAAAAAATTAAAAATAAAAAAAGGAGGAGGAAGAAGGGAGAGGAAAGGGAGGGAGGGAAAAGAGAAAAAGAGAGGGGGAGGGGAGGAGAGAGGGGTGACAACTTAGTTGGTAAAGTGTACCAGGCACTGTGATGCCCAGGAGGGTACCTAGGTTTGCTGGCCAGCTAGTCTAGGCCAGCTGGTGAGTTCTGGGCCAATGAGAGAGGCAGACGGTATTCCTGAGACTGTCGCTCAACATATATGCTCCAGGAAGCTGACCTTGACTGATACATTTGATGTAGGCAGAGGCGAGCTGACCAGTCTCTTAAGAAACCTTCAAGGCTACTTGAACAGGCCTCAGTATCACTCACTGATAAACTAAGAGAGCCAATGTAGGTCTACCTAACAGCCTCACTGGTTCAAGATACACAGAGATATTGTTTTCAATTATGAATCACCAACTAGAATTCCCATTCTTCACTCATGTTCAACAACTGCTATTATTTTGCTTGATTTCCTTACCCTTCTCTTTTTTTATAAATTTTTTCTGAAATGAAGCCACAGACATATCCTCTTATCACTAAACCCTTCAGGTCATATTTTCCAAGAACAAAGACATTCACCAACATAATCAGAGCTCAATCATCAAAAATCAAGAAATTGAATACAAGTGTCTAGTCTCTAGACCATACACGAGCCCCCTGTTCCCACAGTTCATTGGCCTTTCCATCAAGGATTAACTACACGCGTTGTTTCCATGACTCTACAACCCATTATCACAAACAGCCTTTGCCTTTTTTGTTTTAATTTCCTTTATAATTTTTGCTTCGGTTTTGGGGTTTGTTTTGTTTTGTTTTGTTTGAGGCAGGGTCACACTCTAGCTCAGGTTAATCTGGAACTCACTCTGGAGCCCCAGGCTGGTGATCCTCCTACCTCAGCCTCTGAGTGCCCGGATTAAAGGTGTGCCAACATGGCCAGCTTTTGATTTTTATGACACAATCCCTTTTGCAAAGCACAAGACGTGCTTTTTAATGTCCCTCAACTGGGATGTGTCTGGTGTTTCGATATGATGGGATTCAAGGTTGCTTTTGTGGCAGAAACATGACAGAAGTAGTATTTTTCATAACATCACACCAGAAGTACAGTCAGTCAGGCATACCCTACTATTGTCCTCATCGACCTGTGGTCGTTGGTTAAGGAGGTGAAGTTATTTTTCCTCCTCACCTTTGTGACTGTTAAATAACTTATGGAAAGATACTTTAAGTAAATGCCTTATTCCTCATGAAACCTCCACCCACTAACTTGAAGCACCCACCTGTAATTTTTGCCTGAATGGCTTGTTACTTCAAAGGCTGCAAAATTATTTTATTCCTCCTTTCACCCTTTCAGACATTATGTCAGTAGCAGACATTCCTCAGAAAAAGCAGCGTTTCCTTATGCCCCAAGTCTACTTAATTCAATAGGCTTTATGTTCATGTGTTTTTTCCCCTCCTTCAAGCTGGTTTCTATGTCCTTCCCATAGGCCCTAGCATTTGAGCACTTCTTTGCTTTCTGGTACATAATGTTCCATGGTGCACTGTGCCCACTCCAGAAGTGCTGGGGCCTCTCAGCAGAGGCTGATTGTTCAAGATCTACTCACTGCCGACAGCATACTGCTGCTTCTAGGTCTTTCCACACAAAGAACTAGGAAATACATATGTTTATGTTGTATTTTTTAAAATCATATCCAATATAAGAAAAACAATGCATTCTTAAAAGCACATTTTCCTCTACTACATTTGAGTGACACATGGATAATAGAAACATCCACACAAAAAATGGTGCAGTGAAAGCCGGGTATGGTGGTGCTGAGGTAGGAGGATCGTGAGTTCCAGTGAATTCCAGGTCAGCCTGGGCTACAGGGAGACCCTACCTTGAGAAGTGAAACCCTACCTGGAGAAGACAAAACAAAAATACTGGAATTCCGGCTGGAGAGATGGCTTAGAGGTTAACTGCTTGCTTGCAAAGCTTTCTGGCCTGGTTTGATTCCCCAGTACCCACAGAAAGCCAAATGCACAGAGTGGCATATGCATCTGGAGTTCATTCGCAATAGCAGAAGACCCTGGTATGCCAATTCTCTCTTCCTGTGTGTGTGTGTGTGTGTGTGTGTGTGTGTGTGTGTGTGTATGTGTGTGTGTACTTGAAAATAAACAAACATATATTTAAAAATACTAGAATTCAAGCCGGGTGTGGTGGCGCACGCCTTTAATCCCAGCACTTGGGAGGCAGAGGTAGGAGGATCACCATGAGTTCGAGGCCACCCTGAGACTACATAATGAATTCCAGGTCAGCCTGGGCTGGAGTGAGACCCTACCTCGAAAAACCAAAAAAAAAAAAAAAAAAACAAACTAGAATTCTCCAAGGGTGTGGCAGTCCTTGAAACAAAGGAAGGTAGTCGGGTCAATCACTTCGTGTGAGGAGGGAAGCAGGCCATGCCTGAGGGCCTATGTGAACACACACAGATGCACACATCACTGCACAGGCTGCTCAGCAGCAGATCAAGGGAGCAGATCATCCTCCAAAGGTCACTCTTTCCCGAGTGTTTTCCAAGGCCTAAAGTAACCATTTAACTCATCTAGCATTTACTAAATACCTACATTCTTCCCAGCACTAAGCAGTCCCTCCAAATCCACCTGCCATTCCTCCTCCACCTCTGTGAGCACCTCACACACCCTCCAGGCAGGATCCTTGGCGAGCTCTCGAGTGGGACAATTTGGTACTTAGACACAGCCCTTTGCAAAGTGCCTGAGAATTCCTTGATCCTGGAAACTTCACACCATTGATTACACACCCACATCTTTAATCTGTTTCCTTCCTCTTATAGAGGTGTTCAAGTGTCTTCATATAGGAAAACAACTTCCTGTTTTAAAAACCCAAGCTTCTAGCTGGGCTTGGTGGCACATGCCTGTCATCCCAGCACTCAGAATGCTGTGCTCACCTGTACTACAGCAGGTGTTTACTGGTGACACCTGCCCCCCCACACACACACACACCTTGCTCCCTTAACTGTATCTGGAAGTCCATGATGCAATGATGGCTCTGTATCCATTACTACATTCCCTATGGCTACACCCCTAGTAGGTATTCACGAAATCACACAGGGGAAATGAAAGTCAAAGGCAGAGCCAGGGTGAGCTTCTGGTTTCATTCAAACAGCGTGAACATGAGTGTAAGAAGCCCCTACCTGGTAACTAACTGCTTTCTTTCCATCACTTCTAGTATGTGGTAAGGTTAAAGGTCCAGACACGATCCAAACATCTTCAAATCT
This sequence comes from Zapus hudsonius, assembly GCA_004024765.1. Classification (NCBI taxonomy): domain Eukaryota; kingdom Metazoa; phylum Chordata; class Mammalia; order Rodentia; family Dipodidae; genus Zapus; species Zapus hudsonius. Next base: position 4,486 of record PVHP010053463.1, read on the forward strand.
CTCCGTCAATTCACGGCAATACATTTCTAGTCTGAAAAACGAACCAAGAGCATGTCGGATCTGACCCTGCAAAAGACACCAAGACATTGCATCTCAGGAGTTCAATGAGAACAGTATAAAATATACAGTAATCATATTGAGAGATCTGCTTAGCGGTTGAGGCACTTGCTTACAAATGCTAAGGACCAGGATTCAATTCCCCAGTGCCCACGTAAAGCCAGCTGCAAAGAAGAGTGCATGGGCTGGAGTTCCTTTACAGTGGCTGGAGGCCCTAGTGCGCCCATTCTCTCTCTCTCTCTCCTCTCTCTTCTCTCCTCTCTCTCTCTCTCTCTCTCTCTCTCTCTCTCTCTCTCTCTCTCTCTCTCTGACACACACACACACACACATATTTTTTACAAACCATATTTGCAAAGCATGGTGTCACGCATCTCTAATCCCAGCTCTTAAGAGGCCCAGGCAGGAGAATCGGCAGGAGTTTGAGGCCAGCCTAGGGCCACCGAGTGAGTTCCAGGGTAAGCCTTGGCTAGAATAAGACTCTTACCTTGAAAACAAACACCACACCATTGTTTCAGGGGCTGGGAGATGGCTCATAAATTAAAAGGAACTTGCTTGCAAAACCTCCTGGCCCAGGTTTAATTCCCAGTATCCACATAAAGGGGGGCTTGTGTCTGGAGTTCATTTGCTGTAGTAAGAGGCCCTGGCATGCCCATACTCACTCTCTCTCTAATAAAATAAATGATATACATAAATATATATAGATAAATAATATATATTTATATTATAACTATTATATATAATATACATTATATATTTTATATATATTACAATTTATATATTTTTTTTGTTTGGTTTATTTTTTTTTTTTTTTCCAGGGAGGGCCTTGCTCTAGCTCAGGCTGACCTGGAATTCACTATGTAAACTTAGGGTGGCCTCAAACTCATGTCAAGTCTACCACTTCTGCCTCCCGAGTGCTAGGATTTAAGGTGTGTGCCACCACACCTGGCTAAATAAAAATATTTTTTAATAAAATAAAAACCATTTTTTAAATTTACCAAATAAAGATGGCAAGTGGTTTTAATCTTTACTCAGAACACGCTAAAGGAATTAGCAGTACTTGTCATCCTGCCTATTTCTTAATCTAAAATGCATAAATGAGTTAACAGCATCTATGCCCATTACAAGACACAGTTTTCTTCCCCTATCAATAGATCTTCTAGGAAAAGAAAATATACAATGCTCCCATAGGCATGCAGTTAGAAACACAGCACAAACATCTCAGATCTCCAACAAATAATCTGGAAGTAAAAAGAAGATCCCGGCAGGCGTGGTGATGCACACCTCGAATCCCAGCACTTGAAGGCCTTCTGTGAGTTCAAGGCCAGTCTGAGACTACATAGTGAATTCCAGGTCAGCCTGGGCTACAACGAGACCCTACCTCAAAAAAAAAAAAACACTCTCGGAGTCTAAACCTTGATCAATTGAAAAATTGATCAGTCTGGCAACTCCTGGTCCCAGTCATTGGCTCCTTCCCTCACTGAGCTGTTGACCAAAGTGAACCATGAGGTTCCAAAAACAAGACAGGATTCTGTCAAAGCTCTTGAATGCCCAACCCAGGCCTGAGGTAGGATCCTGTTGCTAAAGAAACCACAGAAAGCCATCCATCAGCATCGAGAGGCCCTGCAAGGTCCAGAATGGTAACCAGCCCCCAGATGGTAGTTAGTGCAGTGCTGGAAGGCACTGCATAAGCTGCCAGGGGAAACAACAGCTGGAGAAAACAAAGAACACTGACATGAAACACAGTCTGCTGCCATGAGTAGGCTGAACACACTTCCTACTGGGAGAGAACAGCGAACAAAGAAAGAAGCACTTGTGCAATGGAGGAGCCAAAGTCTGGGGGAGGCAATCAACAGCTTTTAATTCGACCAAATAATCCACTTGGTGACGGGGAGCCCTTAACTGGAACTGGGGACTTAGGGCAAAATGCACTGGGAACCAAACTCTTAGGACCCCAAAGAGAGATACAAGTGATTTACAAAGAGGCTACTAACAACAGAATCTAGCTAATTCAGAAATGTGTAACTAAGTTAACCTATACTGATATCTCACTCTCCGATGAAAATTCTGTTTGTATCTTTCAGAATGCAGCGAGAGAGCTGTGGCTCTTCCAACCCTACCAACAAACCACAGGCCAATAGCTGACATCCTGGCAAGAGATGAGCCACACCAGACCTACCGTGGAGGATCCATATTGAGCCGCACAGAGAATGGTGGGACAAACAAGAGACCCATAACCACAGCCAACCAGTCAACACAGGATAAGCCAGACAGACACCAACGTTTTCAACACAACCTAAGGCAGAAGTACAGAGACCCCTAAGACCTCAACAATAAAATAGCCTTAATACTCACCCACCATGACTCGGGGGACTGAGCAGAAGAGGGGGCGGAAAGATTGTAAGAGCCATGGTAGGGGAGGACTCCCAGAGACATCGCCCCCTCAGTAACATCACACTAAGGCAAGTGGAATCGGGCTGGCTCCTAGGATATCCATAATCCTCTACCCCATGGACTGATCCAGACTGCCCACGGAGGAGGATATCCAACTGATTGGGGATATGGATAATAAAAAAATAATAATAAAATAAAATCACAATACAAAAAAAACCACTCTCAGGACTGGGAAAATTGCTTGGCAGTTAGAGCTGCTTGCTTGCAAAGCCTATCAGCCTAGGTTCAATTCCTTAGCATCTATGTAAGGCCCAACACAAAACGTGGCACATGTGTTTATTTGCACAGAAAGAGGCCCTGGTGTGTACACACACACGCACACACATACACATACATACATACCTACACACACACATACATACGCACACACATACACACATACATGCACACACATATATACACACACACCACGCAAATAAGTAAAAAACTTTTTTAAAAACTCACACCTTACCTATTCCAATATCCAGAATTATTATCAAAATTCTGAGGTACAATATTCGAAAGATAAAAGGTTTCAGCCATGGCTTTCTGTGAAAAGAAACAAAAACTGTATATTACACTGAAATAGCTTCCCTTTTCAGTATTCTAAGCATTCACGCAGAATACAGCCAGCCAGCTCCTGAATCATGGAGTACCTCTAGACAACTAACAGTACTATTCGTTCATTCATCATTTATCGATGTTGGGGGCACGCAATCCTAGCAGTACCTACATGCCCACCCGCCAGTGCTTGCTTAGATGAACCAAGCCGGAGGGATCCAGAACAGGAAACTCTTTCGTGATTATTCAAAATAAGGACTATCAGGTAGGCATGGTGGTGCACACCTGTGACCCCCACTCCAGATATGGAGGAGGTACAGATCACTAGTTCAAGTTCATCATCAGCTACATGAGTTCAAGGCCAGCCCCGGCTATAAGAGCCCTGTACCCCACCCCCCAAAAAGAAAGTTCATGAATGACTGATGATGTCAGTGGCGTGGTGTGCCAGTCTATAATGTAAGCCCCAAGGACGAGCTGGGTCAAGGTCACGTTGGTGTTCCGCCTCAGCACTGGGCGGCTTCCATGCTTTTTATGGTACAGGTGGGAAACAAAAAGCTCCCTTGCTCACTGAGGCTCACTCACCTCACACTGTGACCCCCATACAAAGCCTGACCCCCCCTAGATTTCTTTGCTCTGATTTGGGGGGTGACTACTGATGTCAGTCTGACCAGCTCTTTAAGCTGCAGGTCTCAATACTGGAAAAATACTCCTGCTTGGGTCTCACCCCCCAAAGCTCCTCTCAGCATGTCTGGGTGTGAGGAAGACTTCCTGGGATCACAGCAGGGACCCAGGCTGAGGAACTATCATGATGCCATGAAAGAGGCTGCTCTCCTTTTTGGGCAAGAAAACAATGCATAAGGAGCCGAGAGATACGATTCGTGAGTGGATGAGAGACTCCCCAAAGCAGCCATCCTGGACTTGAGGGCTAACAGGAGAAGCCAGAAGCACTGACTGTTGGTCTGCCACGTGACACGTACTCACGGATCCTCATTCCTAAATGATACATGCTCCTGAGCAACGTATTTAGAAACAAGGTGTGATGTCTGCAAGTTTTTAAAAGTGTACATTCAGGGGCTGGAGAGATGGCTCAGGGGTTAACGCACTTGCCTGCCAAGCCTAACCACCTGGATTCAATTTCCCCAGTACCCACATAAAGCCAGATGCACAAGGTGGCCCATGCATCTGGAGTCCCTTTGCAGTGGCTGGAGACCCTGGTGCATTCATTCTGTCTCTCTCTCAAATAAATAAAGATTAAAAAATAATGCAGGTACACATGCGTGCGTATACTTATGTATATATGAAGCCAACTAACTAAATGTGATTCATTGCTATTCTTCAACTTTCCTAGAGCTCTGAAACTTTCAAAATAAAAACGTGAGTTGGGAGTATAGCTAGGTGGTAATGATATTTACCTAGTATGTGTGAGGAGGAAAAGAAAGAAAGGAAAAAAGGGGAGGGAGGAAAAAAGAGAAAAAGAGGGAAGGGAAGGAGGGAGAAAGGAAGAGAAGAAAAGCAAGCGAGGAGTTCCCATGGTGGAAGACACCTTGAATTCCAGCAGAAGCCTGCCTGAGACTACAAAATGAATTCCAGGTCAGCCTGAGCTAGAGCGAGACCCTACCTCGAAAACAAACAGACAAATAACAAAAAAGTTAGAAGCGAGGGATGCGGGGAGGGAGGGGGGAGAGAGAGAATAAAACATTCTCAAGTTTTGAGATTTGGCTCCTAGATTTTTATCCCCAAGTCCCAATACACAGAACATCAGCCCCACATTCCCATCCATCCCAAAATATGCCTACACTTGAAAATTTGTTGTTCCCCGCTGGCGCCATGTGTCCTCGGGACCAGCCGCTCCCAGAATAGTCCTCGTTTTGGGCGCTGAAGGGGGCGGGGATGTTGGGATCAGGCTTGAATTTACAGTGCTTTCTACTCGCATCACCTGAAGGAAAGCACACAGAATGGTTAAGCAGCAGTGGGTTCTCTAAGCCAGGCCAGCTGGATGCTGTGGACAGTGTCCCTTAGCCCCCCCCCCCCCATGCACGGCTCAAGTTCCAGGAATAGTTGAGATACTTGGTCAGAATTCCTGTTCCAGGAAGCAGGCTTCTAATACAGTGAAGTGTCATTTGATTCTGGCCTTTCCAGATACAGGCACACTTTGCTGGACAGTGCTTAAATAAAGCAGTGACCACAGAGCTAAGGTGTACCATAAACCTGGCTACTAAATAAATTAGTTTTTTTAAACCACCCCCCCACCTCCATGTAGTGGGTTTTACACAAATATACTTTAACAGGTTTATTTGTATTCAAATAATGGATAAATATAGACACAAAACAAATTGTTCTGGGCAGTCACAGCCCAAAGGGGGAAGGGTATCTCAGATATCTTGCTTATTGCCTCTTAAACCATGACAAAATAAAACTTAAGGTATGGGCTCATCCAGAAATTCCAAAAGCAGATTATCTGAGTTCTACATGGGAGGAAAGAAATGTCACTTTGTGCTTCCTTTCTGGCAGCTCAGGAATGGGGTGCCAGAGAGAACTTGATTGATCCGTCGTGACTCAAGCTGCTCCTCAAAGACCTTTAAAACGGAACCGGGTGTGGTGATGCATGCCTATAATCCCAACGCTCAGGAGACAGAGGTGGGAGGATGGCTGTGAGTTCAAGGCCAGCATGGGACTTTCCCAGAGAGTTCCAGGTCAGCCTGGGCTAGAGTGAGATGCTACCTCCAAAAGAAAAAGAAAAAAAAAAAATTGAGGGGGCTGGGGAGCTGGTTCAATGGTCTTGATACGGGTTGCTGCTAATTAATAGTAAGCAAGGGGGGGGGGAGTTTTGGAATCCTCCCTTCCCCCTCCTCCTACTCCGAGTTCTTGTCCTCTAATGCCAAAGAATTGTACACAGGGACAGAATTAAATTTTAATTACACATTTATTCTAATTTAGTAGATTAGGAAAAGGGGAGTTGGATGGGGAAATTGGATGTGGGAAGTCATAAAGTTTTCCTGCCACCAGTGTGGGAAAAACACGGGTCAGAGTTCACAGAGCTTTTACTATTTAGTTAGATAAGCAGTCCAAGA
>PVHP010053464.1:0-10768 GCA_004024765.1 Zapus hudsonius
TATATATATATGGGAGTGTGTAGGCTTATGTTCCTTCAATCTAAACACAAATTATAAACAAGGACTTAAAACTGATTTATTCATTTTTTTCTAGCTGCAAGTGTCCCTTTAATAAACATATTGAAAAGGTGTTATATACTTTCCAAACTACTTTAACTTTAATGTCACTTTGGGAAATATTCACATTTTTAGCTATATAAATCATTGTCTTTATTTAGTTTGGCACTACTGACTTAGGAATATGGAATACTGCATAATTTTCTAGAAGAATGAGTTGACTTCACCATGAAATAAGGCTTTCTTAGTATCAGCCTGCAGAAATATATTGGCTCCAGCTAAAATATACGGCTATGCTTATGCTAAAACATACAGACATTAGAAAACTGCATATTGGTTTTGGTAACAATGTATTCTTTCCAATGGATTCATGTGGCTTTCAGCAAGAATGTATTGATTTCATTAAAATGTGCTCCTTGAGATAAACAAAAATTCAGTTAAAATGCATTGGTTTCTGTTAAAGTTCATTGACTGAAGTGAAGAGCATTCCACTGTTATTGGGTAGCCTCGGGGTTTGGTAAGTATTGAACAGAGAAGTATACATAAGTAATCATAAAGGCTGGGGAAAACAAAGACATTATAAAACATACAAAGGTATAAATATTCAACAAGTATTATTAGATTGAATTTTCTCACAGGCACTAACAGTTGGCTCTGGTATTTTCCACAAAGTCACTTCTACCTCAGCTATTCTGGACTCATTGGAACTCAAGCAACTTCATGGGCAGAAACTCTCTATGTTATGGGTTGAATATTAAATGTCCCCCATAGGCTCATGAGTGGAGTGTATGGTCATAAGTTGGTGGCATCAGTTCTGTGGAAACTTTTAGGAGATGGGGTTCTAAGCTAAAAAAAATTAAATAACTGTGGAGGTATGTCCTGAATAACATACCAAGTCCCCAATGTGTGGTCACCATGAGGTGAGCTATTTTGTTCCACCATGCCCTCCCTGAATTGATGGACTGATACCTCTGAAAATGTGAGTGGAAATAAGTTTTCTTCCTTACACTGCTTTTGCTCAGACATTTTGTCACAGCCGTGAAAAGTTCAACACAACATGGGAACCGGGGAATTGGTTTTCCTGTGTCTTTATCTAACAATGTGGCCCAGAAGTCTTTGGAACTAGTGTTGTTATGGAATTATCTCAGGAGAGATCACACCAATGCCAGATGGGTGGGAAAGGAGGAGTTTATTAACCCTGGGTCTGGAGTGAGATCACTCTCAGAAAGCTCCAGCCTTGAGTCAGTTTGTATTTTGGTTTTATAGGTTTAGTAATAAGGCATGGTTAGCAAGCAAAGCTATGATTTCCAGAAGCAGACATGACATTTAGCAGCTGTGATCAGCACAAAGAAATGGGTACAAGGGCAAAATTCAAAACTGAGTACAGTTACAAAAGTCTCAAAACAACATACATGATGTTTTGAAACATACTTGCACTCTGTGTGGTTTACATGAGTCAAAATAACTTTCCAGAACACAAGCAACTTCCCAAAACGTGCATATCAATTATTCCTGCAGTTGGGTTGCCCTGTCTGTTGCCCAGGGCGATACTCTAACCTGGTATAAACTATTCTCTGCCTTATCTTCAAGGACTCCTTTCAGAATGGGTTTCCGAAGAGACTCTAAGCTGCTGAGCGGGGAGAAGGTCAGCAGCCTTAATGGTTTCAGTTTTTCCTTTTACAATTTTTAGTGATTAACCCCTTTTCTGCCACAGTTTGTAGGAAGAGTTTGCAGAAAGGAGGAGAATTGAACTGGGGAAGCCCAAAAATGTAGTTAGTAACACTTAGTGGGTGATTCTGATTGGAGCTCAGAAAACTAGAATTCCATGTGGAAGCTCCACACATGACGTTCCAGGTGGAAATAGACACTGTATTGGAAACTGAACTAGAGGCTATGCATGTTACATATTAGCAAAGAACTTAGTACGTTTCATCAGTGCCTTGGACTTTGTGGGAATCATAGATTTTCACTGAAAAACTGGCAGAGGAATTTTCAAAGCAATATGTATTTCAGGTTGTGTATGGCTATTCCTAACTGCTTTTAGCCAGTTTACAATGAATATTTGGGAAGAGAGATTTTTAAAAGTTTGCAGTTTGATAAAACAAACAAACTAATAAACAAACAAATAAATAAAGCCCATATAAATTAAGGCCTAAAAAAGTGTGGATACTGAAGAGCTCTGAGTCTATAGGAGAAGCTAAACTCTTTGCACTGGGACAATAGACAAGATGCATTGAAGGAACCTCTGAACTGGATAGACCCCATGAATTGCAGCTTCAGGGGATAAACCTATAAACTAGAGTGCAAGACTGTCTTTGAGAACGAGTGCCTTCAGGACACCCTTCATGCACACAGCCACTGATGGAAGTATTTCCCTGTGTTCAGCCATAATCCCAGGATCCCTGGTTAATGGTGGAGCTCTTAGGAGACCTGGGCATTGCCAATGAGGTCCTGCTTTTATTCAAGAGACAAGGATGTTTCCACCGAGATTTTAAAGGAAAGCCTGTGGAAGCCATTTCACATATAAACCTAATATCCTACCCCTCCTGCCCTAAGGCACATAGCCACCTCACAGAGGGCATGTAGTTTAATGACAAAAGTCCCCAAGGTCTCAGCTCCAACATTATCTGGAGCAGATCATTCTTAGCAACCTCACACAAGAACAGAGAGTCAAGTGCCACATATTTTCCCTCATATGTGGTTTCTAACCAGGTTAAGCTGGAACATTAAGAAAACCTGTCAGTGAACAGGAGAGACTGTAAAAGGGGATGGAAAGAATTGGGGGATAGTGGGAATATGGGGGCACTTATACAATAAACTAAAGTAATAATGAATCAGCACCATAAAATCCTAACTTTCATATAGTAAGCTCCAGAGGAAGCTGAGGGCACCAACTGGTAAGAGGGGCCATGAACAGAATGGGAGGAAGCCTATCCTCAAGAATAATTGCTCAGGCCTGCATCTCCCTGTCCCAGTTACTGGTTCCTTCCCACACTGAGCTGTTGATCAAAGAAACTTACAAAACAAGACAGACTTCTGTCAAAGCTCTTGAATACATGCCCCAGGCCTCAGGTAAGAAGACCCTATGGAGGAAGAAATCACAAAGTGTCATCAACAGCAAGAGACCCTGCTAGATCCAGAATAGCAACCAGCCCCCAGATGTTAGCATATGCAGTGCTGAAAGGTGGTACATAAGTGGCCAGGTGAAACTGGTCAATAATATTTGGAGAAAGCAGAGGGATCTGTGGGATACCATAAAAAGACCTAATCTCAGGATCATGAGTTCCCAGAAGGAGAAGAAAACCAGGCTAGGGGCATAGAAAATATCTCCAACAGAATTAGTCAAGAAAAATTTCCTTACCTTGCAAGAGAAAAACCAATACAGATACAAGGAGCTCATCAAACCACAAATAGATTGGGCCAAGGGAAGACCTCTCCAAGATATATCTTAATTACAATACCAAACATAGAGAGTAAAGAGAAAGTCCTTAGAGCAGCAAGAGAAAGAAAGCTCATCACCTACTAAAGCAAACCCATCAGACTTATCTCAGACTTCTTAGATACCTTAAAAGACAGAAGAGCTTGGAATAAAGCTCTTCTAGGCCTAAAGAAGTATGGCTTTCAACCTAGACTACTGTACCCAGCAAAGTTTTCCATCATAATAGATGGAGAAATAAAAGTATTCCATGAAATTAGCCATGTCTACAATTATTTGAACACAAAGTCAAACTTACAGAAGATAGTAAAGGAGATTTTCCATGCAGGTAAGACAAGCAACTGACCCCAGGAAAGAAATAGTGAACAAGCATGATAACACCAAAGAGCTAACCACAGCCCAGATATCAACCCCCATAATCCCTCCAACATGACAGGGCTTAAAGCAAACTTACAGCTATAACTTTGAATGTAAATGGCCTTAACTCTCCTATAAAAAGACACACGCTAGCAGGGTGGATCAGAAAAATGGACCCTTCCATCTATTGCCTTCAGAAAACACACCTTATCTCTAAAGACAGTAATCTACTAAGGATAAAAGGATGGAAAACAATTTTCCAGGTATGTGGGAATAATAAAAGAAAGAAAGTGTGACTACTCTAATATCTGACAAAGTAGACTTTAAACCAAAATCAGTAAAAATGGTCAATGATGGCCACTTCCCACTCATCAAGGAAACGATCCAACAAGAAAATATAACTATATTAAATATGTATGCACCAAATTCAAAGGCTCCTCAGTTCATAAAGCATAATTTACTGAAAATCAAATCAGATGTAGACCCCAATACCATCATAGTAGGAGACTTTAACACTCCACTGTCATCCCTAGACAGATCATCCAAACAAAAGGTCAGTAGGGAAATAACGGAGCTCAACAGCACCATAGACCAGCTAGGGATAACAGATATTCACAGAACATTCCACTCCGAGGGCACAGAGTATACATTCTCAGCAGCGCATGGAACCTTCTCCAAAATTGACCACATACTAGGTTATAAATCTTCCCTCAACAAATTTAGGAAGATTGATGTGACCCGCCTTCATCATATCAGATCACAATGCATCAAAGCTAGAAATTAACAATGGGAAAAGATACAATGCAGACTGTTGCCATGAGAAGGCTGTGAACATACTGCCTTCTGGGAAAGGTCAGCGGACCAAGAAGTGATCACTTGGGCAACAGAGGTGCTATAACCTGGGGAGGGTAGTCGGTAGCTTTCAAATTGGCCAAGAAATCCATTCAGTATCAAGGAGCCCTTAACTGGAATTGGGACTCAGGGCAAAATCCTATGGGAACCAAAAACTTGGGCCCCAAGGAGAAACTCCTAATACTAGAGAACTACAGAGAGGCTAATCCCAATAGAATCTTGCCTAATTAGTTCAGCCAAATAATCCACTCAGTGAAGGGGATCTCTTAACTGGAACTTGGGACTCAGAACACCGGGAACCAGAATCTTAGGCCTCCAAAGAGAAATGTACTATACGAGGGATTAGTATAGAGCTATTAACAACAGTATCTAGCCAACTCAGAAATGTGTATTTAAGTTAACCTATACTGATCTCATTCTCCGATGGAGATTCTGTTTGTATCCCTCTATTCACTGGCTCAACTAAGAACACTCTGAGAAAGCAGTGTGTACTTTGTGGTGAAATTCAGGATTGTGTGTGTGTGTGTGTGTGTGTGTGTGTGTGTGTGTGTAAAAATGTTATGACAGTGAAGTGAGGACTCATGGGATCCCCCAAACATCCACAGTATCAAAGCTCCTCTTTCTTTGTGTCCCACAACTCCAGCAGAAAGTTCATCAGAGACAAGGAGACCAGAATCTCCAAATGAATCCTCCTGATGCTGGACAATCAGCGTGAAGCAGAAAGGGAGCCGAGCCTAATGGGAACTCCAGCTGCGTTTTCCTTGTGACCTATACTGGCTGCTGCTTAAGCTCTGAACTAGTGGCTGGATGAATGTCTCCATGAAAGGCCATTCTCTTTGCAACATTTCATCAGAATTTAAACTCTTCGGAGGCTGACCCACTTGCTTCCCTCTGCTTTGTCCCAGACTCTGATTTGACAGTTAATTACAGTAAGCCTGACCTGTTGAACTCCCTTACAGACCAGTTCAAATTTTCCAACAAAATAAATTTAGCCTGGCTTCTTCGGAATTAAAGGGTTGAAGCACTCATCAAGACACTGGACTCTGCCCCTTGCTTTGGAAAAGTGGAACATGTTTTTTTGAGACAGCATTTTGTTTCCTTGAATACCCAATTGCTGCAGTAGTGAAAGAGAATCAGGAAAGATGTGTGTGAAGTGAAACATCATGTATTAATTATTGGATGTTCGGTTCTGTAGTTTGGCCAGTATTCCTAATGGGAAATAAACTAACTTTGAGATGGGCCAGACTTTTGCATCTGTAATCTGTTCTGGGTGCTTTTGATATTTCAGGTCTGGAAAGATGAAAAGCAGTTTAGACAATAGGCAGGTGCTGATTTCCTTTATAAGGACTCTCCTCTCCCTGGTATCCTAATTACACCTTTTACATGAAGGATTCCTTTTGAAGGTAATGAGCGCTTGGAAGGCAATGAAGCTATCCAGAGGGTGCTAATGAAAGCAAACTGGGAAATCTCTGTCAAGGATGTCTTAATTATAAGGCTTGTCTTCCAAGGGAAAGAGAACAAACATTTATTATTGAAGACCTACTGAATGCCAGGCTTTGTATTTCATGTCTTACATGGGAGACCGAAACTCCAACAGCCCTTCGTGGACAGTACATATGTAAATAAGGCTGCCTTCCTACACCCACTGAAGTTGGATAGCCTTGTGTATCCTAAGAGCCCATGAGTACCCTGGTCCATTTTTTCCATTTCTCCTCCTGTTACCTATGAGAATTTTGGAGGGGCCGTTTCCCCTTCTCTCATGATTCTGCTTCCACTGGAGTAGCTTCTGCTACTCTCTGGATTCCCCTGGTGAGGGATCAACCCATTGCTACTCTATTATGTAGCAGTCCACTTGTTTTCAAGTGAATTAACTAGACCATAAGACTTCTGAGACGAACCCTCTAGCCGAAGCATTTTCTTAACACTCTCCTCCTTACGTTTTTGCCCAATTTCTTTCCTCTTTGTCCTGTCTAACAGTTTTAATTTCATCTTTGTTTCTCTCTCTCCTCACACAGTGCTGTTCAACCTGTGAACTGCAATCATGAAGCAATTCCAACTTGTTTCCAAAGGTCTCCCTCCCTAAAGTATATCCCTGTTTGCTTTAAGAACTTGATTTTACATGCTAGGTACATCCAGATTCCAGATCTGAACTGATGATAATGCTTATGATAACACAGCAAACAAGCAAATAGAACTATCTCCTTTACAAGTGCTCAATCAGGTAGCTTCCCCACAGCCTTCAACTTGTAGAACAGATTTGAACTGTAAAGTCAATGCACTTTTTTACTATTAAGTGTTGATGGATAAGTACAGTCTTTTAGTCAAAAGAAAGGGAGAGTGATGTAGGTAGTGTAGAATACTTTAAAAATGGCATGGAAATAATTTCTTATTAAGGGTCTGATGGTCTGGTCCGTTTTGAAATTTTTGTGCTATTTTATTTTGTGTGCATGTATACACATGTACATTCTTTTATATGTGTATGATGTGTGTGTACAGGTCCAAACTTCACACAGCACTTGTATAGAGATCAGAGGACAACCTCAGGGTGTTTCTTCTGTTCTTTCATCTTTTGAGACAGTGTCTGTCTTGCCTCTGCTGCTTGTCAGCTTCAGAGTTCTCCTGTCTCCAGTTCCTGTGGTGATTAGACTCCATTGGAATTATAGACACATGGACCACTTTCCATATGGCTTTTTGGGAAGCTGAGAAAGATTAAATTTGGTTTTGAAGGCTTGCAAACAAATGCCTTTAATCGTTGAGTCATCTACCCAGACTCTCCAGAATATATGGTCCATTTATTTAAAAAAGAACTATATTAAATATTCTTGAATTCAATTGATAATAATATAAATAACTTGATAAATTAAATATTTGGATAAAATAAATAGTAGTAAAGAAATCACACTTGTAAATTATAATATTTGTACACATAGATATTCAATTGTCATACATGGGTATACAAAGGCGTGGTTTTACGGATCCATCAATCTGAATACAAAATGCAACTTTTAATTAGTCAACTTCAGGTGCATAATGGCAACATTTTGATTAAAATATCTACCTAGTTATCTCTTGAACACTTGTGGTTTACACATCCCGGCATGATTCTGGTGATAAGCTTTTTTTTCATGACAAATAGAAAAATGCTTATGAAAGAGAATTAGGAGAGAGTGACTTTTCCTTATATTGAAGGACCTTTGTGATAAATGTTCAATTCACAAGATGTTTGGCTTTTGATACCAGGTTATTTACTCATCACTAAAATCTGTGTCATTAGTATTTACAGGGTTCAGTGTTTATAGTCTTCAGAGCATGGTTTTAGTTGAGGTGGGTGAGGAAGGAACAAAAACTCACACGAGGAAGAAGAGAGTAGTGAGAAAGAGTAGGAAAGAAACCTGTTTAAAACCATGGTCAAGTGAGGTTGAGTATAATGTAAGAATTACCTTTACACATAGGTATAATTATAAATCCCGGTGATGGGATTTTCTGTAGTCGTTTCCTCCTTGCTGGGATAAAACTCTTGACCAGAAGAAGTTTATGGGAGGCATGGTTTTATTCCAGTTTTTAATCTCATGAGGAAGTTTCATCATGGCAGAGGAAACCGGTTGACTTCATCACATACCTACAGCAGGGTGGAGAGAGAGGTGGAGAGGGAGAAAAGAGAGAGAGAGAGAGAGAGAGAGAGAGAGAGAGAGAGAGAGAGAGAGAGAGAGAGAGAGAGAGAGAGACCAAGAGTTGGCTATGAACACTCCTTGGACTAGGTTCAACCCCAGTGACACACCTCCTCCAATAAAACTTCTTCTCCCAAAGGCTCTACCATCTGGGAGCCAATAGGCGGCTTAATCCTGAGATTATGAGGGACATTTTATATTCATAGCATCATGTGGGGAGTCTAAACACTTAAAATTTCCCCATCATGCCTATAAAGCATTAAGGCACCATAACATCAAGGTAGGAAGTTTAGTGAACACTGGAATTTTATACCTTGTTTGGCATTTAACTTTTAGAGTTGGGTGGGGATAGGGGACTGAGTAAGGGCCTACAAGAGAAAAGATATTACAAAAAGCCAGACTCTTGAAGTGCTTTCCTTTAATATTCATTTTTTATGAAGTTTTCATTTTGGAAGAACTCTTCCATCTGTAGTGTGTTGGGGAACACTGTTCTCCAAATCAAACATCTTTATCTTCACAGAGTAGCTGTGAATCCTGACAAAGGAGCTTGCCATCATTCCCTTACAGAAAGAAGGGTTGAGAATGGTCCATAGATCTTCACATGAGGTTCCAACCACTCTTACCTATATCTTCCTGCCAGCTATCTGTAATTCTGCCCTAGGTGGTTGTGGTCTCTGGAGGCACTAGAATACATAGAATGTGGAAGGATAATTCAAGGGAGAGAATCCATCTCTACAGAGATGTGAAATCCATCATCCAGGTTGAGCTGATGGACAAAAGGCTCCACACTCCTGTCAATAAACCTAATCATCTCATTGGCTCACCAAGCTAGACATGGGTAGAATTGTTACTTTGGAATGTTGCTGTCCTATCTGGGGTGAGTAGATGTCTGTTCACAGCTTTCCAGGAAAAGTTCATGCAGCAAATGTTACACACTGTAAAGCTTATGCTCTAGTTTTAGAACCCTTATGTCAAGAAAGGCACAACTAAATCCAAGATTAAATTCTTTTACTCACAACATCTAAGAGACTTCAGCGGTTCTACTTATTACAAGTCTGTTCACTAGAAGATAATGTCGTACACCTGAAAACCCCAGAAGACATATTTTTTGACTCTTAAGATGTCTCTAACCTATAGCTGTCACGTCTCTAATCCTACATATCAAACCTTCCCTTCCCCCAGCATACACAGGTCTTTTTGTTTTTCTCCTAAATATCTTCACTTAGAGCTTTCATATCCTCTCTTCAAAGGGGAAATCAATATGGATGTGTGGGGGATTGTTGTCTTTAACTGGATGGGTAGCAGGTTGTGGTCTCTCTTACACTGTGTGAAACTCACACAGCTAATTCAGCACCTACAGGAAGAAGTCCTCTTACAAAACAGGTACATCTAAGTGGTTATAGCTCTATTTACACCCCCCTGTCAATTAATCTTCCTGGTCTCTGTACACACAGCTAATCGTGGCATGATTTTGAAAACGAGATCCCAACATCAGAATTCATCCTGTGTTCTTTAAGCCCAATAATTTGGACATATTTTTGTCCAGACAAATGACTTTCTGGCTTTTTTAAAAAAATGAAACATGTCATGAAGTACCAGTAATGTCTTCTTGTTGTTAAACTTTATCGATTGGCATCAGTCTAATAACTAAAATTTATTTCTAGTGAGTTATTATTTTGACTTAAAATGTGACATTCCAAAACATCACTCTTGACATTCAAATAACAACAAAATAAGAAGTAGTCAGCTGTTAATACCAGCAAGTTAACTCAGGAATTAGCAAGAAGTGAAAATAAAAGCTTTTACTTTTTAAATTTTCAGATTTCAAAGTATAGAAAAGTAGCCATGGCCTATTTAGAAAGAATTTCACTCAATTTTTCCATTTTCACCTTACAAAACCCAGACATTTTTAATCCAAAGGGTTGTCTTGTTAAAAAAAAAAAAATCCCACAGTAACCTCAGGGTAAAATTTCATTTTTTTTTTCTTTCTCAACATATGGTCATCCTTCAGATGTGGAAAGAAGGGAAGACAGCTAAAAGGAGTGGGTGGGAAGGAAGACAGAGTTCTCATTACGTAAGCAGTCTTTGGTGAGCTTTTAAAACTTGCACTTTAATATTTATATGGTATTTGATACTTGATCTACAAACAATCACTTCATTAACTTAATCAGGCAGCCTAATTGAGTCTCTTCTTCCAGCAAGGGCCAGAAGTATTCTTGAAGACAGATCTGAACTGCAGCTTGGAAGAAATATATATTTCTTTTTCTCTGATTATTTTGCTAGACTTTATAGAAGTAACTGAATTTATTGTTCTCAAAGAATCTTCACTTTCAGCTGTTTTGTTCCCAGCGGAGTCTGCTCACATACCCATCTCAGAGAACAGAATTATGATGATTTG
>PVHP010053465.1:0-10697 GCA_004024765.1 Zapus hudsonius
TCATTTGTGCTATCAGCACTAACAAGACGTGCATGTTGACAGACCTCACCAGACCGACTCGTGTGCAGACAGCAACAGGCTGCATTGAGCAGACTGTCCCCCCAGGGGTTGGGCAGGATGTCAAAAGACCTTTCTAGCACTGCTGTCTTCCAATGGAAGCCAGGGTTGCTGTGAGAAACCAGCAAAGGAAAGGAAAACCTTCCCCATCTTACACTGTGAGCCAGGCCTCTTGGAGAGCTTTGGCCCAGGGGAGGAGGGTCACATACTGGTTCTGTCATCTTGTTCCAGCTTGTTCTTGTTGGGCCCTTCCGTGTGTGTGTGTGTGTGTGTGTGTGTGTGTGTGTGTGTGTGTGTGTAGCAAGGGATACAGGCACACACATGCCGCAGTGCTCATGTGGAGGTCAGAGGACAACTCAGGTATTGGAGTCAGGGTCTCTCTTGTTCATTGCTGTGTACGCCAGGCTGGCTGGTCTGTGGGTTTCTGGGGATTCTCTTGTCCCTCCCTTCCATCTGCCCATAAGAGCCCTGGAGTCATACATGCTCATGCTGTCATCTCTGGCTTTATGGAGGCTTGGGGGATCCGAACTCAGGTTGTCACCCTCGCATAGTGAGCATTTTTGTACTAAGCCATCTGCAGTCCTGTTTCCTCACCTTTAGTGCTCCCCAGGCGGCTTCTGGGAGTCCCTCAGAGGCATTTATACTATCCTGTTTGCTCTTGTTTTCTTCTATAGCCCTGGATTTTGAGAAAATTACAGTAGAAACTTCTTAGATCCATGAGGGTGCACAAAACAGCTATGAAAGGTCTGTTCAACCCACACAGGGTTCTGTGAAGCCATGGGATGACTGACTCTGGCCACCATGGAGCCTCTGTCACCTGCGTGGGATCACTGCATCCACATCACAAGCTGCCCAAACCAGCATACCTTGTCCACGGCTAGTGACAGTCCTCTGTCCCTTTCACAGGGGCACTCCACCATGTGGGTCCTCATGCTGATGTGACCTGGGCCCTCTGTCTCACAGGTATGCCAGTGGTTGACCAGAGGGAAATCAGAGCAAGGCCTGAAGACAGGCTGATAGACTTACCCCTGGTGGGACCTGGGTGCGTCTCCTCTGGGTGAGCTCTGCCCCATGAAAATGTACTGCCAAAGCACATTTGATAAGCTCGGGTCTACGTAGAAACCCGCAGTGAAAATAGATTTGAACCGAAAACACTGACTTCCCACAGATGGAAAGCCCACCACCATTTTTGTTTTCAGAAGAAATCATATGGAACTGGCCCTTCAAAATTGATGACTGAAGTCACAACACCAGAGTCAACTGGAACAGGGAAGCTGGTGTCTTTGCGTAAAGAACTGCCCACATTGCCCCCCAGAACTCGGTGTTCTTACAACATCCACACAGCCACCAAGCACTCTGTCGTCAACACACTGATCACAGGACTGCCACCCATGCTCATGAACCATCTTCCTTGATCAGAGACCAGGGTACACAGATCCCTGCAGCCCAGTCTCCCCTACCCTGGTCTTCCAGCTCAGATATCTCACTTTACTTTTGGGAACCTCAAATTCTAACAGTCTTCCTCCATTTCATATGATCGATGTTATTCCTAACCAGATTGAGACTGCAATACATATTATGGAATATTTAATGTTATATATGAAAGCCCATGTTGGCCTACTTAAGGAAAGTCATTCCATTTCACATTGCACACATGTACTGCCCAGAAAACACACATTAGAATTATGACATGAGTCCAACCAACTCCCTGGAAGCCGACCATGCATATATTTGGCATTGCATTAGTTAACATACTGCTATGGCCGAATGCCTGACAGGAAGCAATTTAAGGAAGGAAACAGTTTATTCTGGCTTACAGTTTTTTTGGGGGATATTTATTTATTTGCAAGCAGAGATAGAAGAGAGACAGACAGAGAGAATGGGAATGCCAGGGCCCCCAGCCACTGCAAATGAACTCCAAATGCATGCATCACTTTGTGCATCTGGCCTTACGTGGGGATTGGGAATCAAACTTGGGTCTTCAGGCTTTGCAGGCAAGAGCCTTAACCACTGAGCCATCTCTCCAGCCAAGTCTGGTGTGATCTTAATTGCCTCTGATATAATGAAGTAAATTATAACTCAAGTAAAACTACACACCACAACTACATATAATATACCCTTGTTTGAGCCAAAGCTATGCCCACTGCTAGATGCAAACACGCAGTCATTCACACTTCCTTACTGACTCTCCATATTGCATCAGACACTGTCAGCTCTGGAAGACAGAGTGCCAAGGAGGCTTTTGGAGACTCAGCCATGAGGCTGGAGAAATGGCTCAGAGGTTAAAGGCACTTGCTTACAAATTCACAGCCCTAAATTAGGTCTGGCGGCTCACACCTATAATCCCAGCACTTGAAAAGCTGAGGCAGGAAGACTGTTTTGCGTGTGAGGAAACCTGGTTTACATAGTAAATTCCAGGGGAGCCTGCCTGACCTTAGTGTAAGAACCTGTCTTACAAAAAAATCCAAAGGGGGAAAACTCGGCCCTGACCTTGAAACACAGATGTGTCAATCAGTGATTGTTCCGGAGTGGGAGACACAGGTCTACCAGATGTTTATTTATGTGAATAACTAGAGCACCTCTTCAGGACAGGTGGAGGCAAGTTTCCTGTTTAGCATGAATCATGAACCAGGCTGGTATTGGTTCCTGGTCAGTTGACACTTTGTTTCCCCCCCCCCCCAGCCAGCTGTGGCCAAGCAGGTGGGGTCACATGGTGCAAACACCTGACTCTGTTGCAGGTGGGCCACATGCTGACTCGGTCTGACTTCAGCAGGCAGATCCTTTGGGACAATGTGTAGAGGCCCAGGGAACAGAGTAGCCATTCACATCAGTCCAAGCAGGAGGGCCTGGATGGAGTAACTGACTGACTCACTCAGAGCGCTGACCTCTCCACAGCCTCTAACTTCCACTGCTGCCTGGGTTCATTCATTCGCTTTGCCTTGAGAGAAGGCCAAGACAAGCTCATAATCTTACTCACCTCTCCAGTTTCCTTCCAAGCTCCCAAAAGAAGAAAGCGCTCTTTCATTTAACCTCCCCTTTGCTGTGCACAGAACTCCTGCCCTCTCCGTCACCCACTCTTAAAAATCCAAAGCTCTCTTTGGAAAGCACGTTCTTTTTCTCACCTTTTCATGTAGTCCGTTGCCATTGAAACACAGATCAGAATGATCCGTTAGCATGGCTTTGAAGTCCACTAGACCCGGCTCTGTCAGTCAGGACGCATGCCGTAGGTCCCCGCTTGGCTGAGTCTGTTTCACAAGATGTGAAATGGGAATACTGATCTTGTTTTGTACTGTCACTGGGGATTCAGGGAGACTCTAAGGATGGCCTCCAGCATAAAATTGGTTACACATAGTGACTGCTGAGAACCATCAATTCTTTCTTCCCAACATTTGATTGGCAACTTCCATAGACAATCTGCCATAATATAATTCCCCTCCCACAACTCCCTTTCTCCCTCCTCCTGAGTCCTCCCTCCACTGAACCCCTTCTTTCCAACTGTCTCCCTTCTATTCTGATGTCGTCATTTTCCCCCTCTTATTCAGCAGGTCTTGTGTAGGTAGCATCTGTCACTGTGTGAATATCAAGGCCACTTTGTGACAAACTATCAAGTCTTCTTTTCCATCTCAGACAGGTATTTCACTCCATTGTCTCATCTTGTTTTCTCTCACACACCCTGGAGTGACAATAATGACTTTCTTGTCTTCCACAGCCACTGTTTCCTTCCCCCAACCCATTATACATCCAGCTGTCAAAGATTCCACATGCGCAGTCTTCAAAGGCACCTCCAACGTCAACCCAAAAAAGGATGTCCAGACCCTGTTATTTAATTGTCTCAGCTATAACTCTCACCTCTCCCCCCATGAAAGTCTCTGACTTTCCCAAGAGAGGTGAATCACCAGTTTTCACCCCCAGATTTTCCTGGCTTGCTCTTCCTCAAGTCTCCTCCCTGCCAAGAATGTAAGCTTCCTCTACCCCTTACCTTACCCATGATGCCCTTCTCAGTCACCACCTAAATTTCCACAAAACACTTCTGTGTTACAATGTTTATCATAGAACAGCCGCAACAATTTTGTGATACAAAGTAGAAGTTTAATGAATACCTTCGAGTAGTAGATAAAGTACAAGATCTTAAGATGCCTGCGGGTGAAGTAGACCTTGGCTTACAGATAAAATACAGGTTTGATGTCCCTGACATGCTGACTACAAAGGGCTGAGCAGGGTTTTGTGCCTGACACAAAGGCAGGCGTGTGGAGCACTGTCTACCAGACATGACCTGGCCATGGCATTATGATCTAAAAGCAACTGTCATTTCCTGCACAAGAGCCGCACAGTATGGGGCTGGTCAACACTCCATCATGAATGATGGGGGAGAACATGAGACCCCTATGCCTCCCTGAGCAGTTATTGGCACTATGGGTGAGCAGGAGACATTTTCTGCAGTGGTATAGCCCCTGGTAAACTGCGTGTGCTCTGGTAAATAATCCCCCACCCAAGTTCATGCAGAAAGCCCCAGTTTACCTCAGTGGGTCAAACAAATACACTAGGAAAAAAAAGAATTAAGAAGAAGGGGTCCAGTAGAGGGGAATGAGGAGGAAAGCAAGAGAAGGTATAAGAGGGGATTGGGATCAAAATTCATTATATACGTGTATAAGAACTGTCAATAGAATTTAAATTGAAAGCTAGGTGTGGTGACTTGTGCTTTTCATCTCAGCACTTGGGAGGCTGAAGTAGGAGGATCACTGTGAGTTTGAGGCCAGCCTGGGCTACAGAATAAGCTCCAGGTCAGCCTGGGCTAGAGCAAAACCTCAAAAAGAAAAAGTTAAATTGAACTTTAAAAATTAATTCAGGGCTGAGAAGATTGTTGAAGGCATTTGCTTGCAAAGCCTGCGAGCCCAGATTTAATTCCCCAACGAGCCAGAGGCAAAGTGGCCCACACAACTGTGATCTCAGCGGCTGTGACACGGAAGACAAAGCCAGGGAATTCAGAGCTTTTGGGCCAGTTCGCCTGACATTCCTTTGCAGTCAGCAGTTCATTTGCAGCCGCAAGAGACCCTGTCTGAAAGGATGTGGAGCACAGACACCTTGAAGTAACTTCCACACTTTTGCGTCACACACACAAATAAACAGAAATGTTTGAAAAATGACAAAAAGTGAGCCGGAGAGATGGCTAAGTGGTTCAGCACTTTCCTGCAAAAACCTAACAACCCGAGTTTGATTCCCCAGGACCCATGTAAAGCCAGATGCAGATGCACAAAGTGACACATGCATCTGGGATTCATTTGCAGCAGCCAGAGGCCCTGGCACATCCATTCATTCTCTCTCTCTCTCTCTCTCTCTCTCTCTCTCTCTCTCTCTCTCCTTGCAAATAAATAGAGTTAGTTATTTTTTAAATTACAAAAAGGAAAGGAAGAAAGAAGAGAGGAAATATCAGTAGGAATAACAGATGGTGACAGGCTAGCAGAAGCGACAGAGGGGAAAGTTGGGGCTCCAGAAACAAACCCCTGACTCTTGAAGAACAACAATGAAGACAGCCTGGAAGCATAATATTTCATTTTCTCCACCCTCGACTCTCGGGAATGTTTTTTTAAACAGTATTTTTATTTATTTGCAAGCAGAGACAGAGAGAAGCTAGGCATGCCAGGGCCTCTAGCCATTGCAAACTCCAGATGCATGCACCACTTTGTGCATCTAGTTTTATGTGTGTACTGGGGGATAAACCCAGGTCGTTAAGCTTTGCAGGCAAACACCTTAACCACTGATCTATCCCCCCCCCAGGAATGTTATTTACCCCTGTAAGCTCTGAAGGAACGGCTGTTTAACCTTTCCTTGGAGGACAGCTATTACTTGTGACTGCCTCGGAGACAGTAGCCAAGGTGTGTCTGGAACAGCAAGGAAAATAGGCCCCCTCTTCAGTTAGAGGCAAGCTTCCTCATGCTGGGCTGCAGAACTCTGAGGACTCCACCCATCCAAGAGAGGCTGAATAGCAGAAGCCCCAGTGCTCTCTCCCAGTGCTGGATGCAGACAACCTGCACCTTGAGGTATGTCTGTCACCATGGCAAGCATCTGTGCAGACAGGTCCTGCCTGTGTGCCCCAGCCCCACTGCTTGCTAACTTAAAGCCTTTAAGATATTTTAAATCCATTTTTGCATTCCTGGAGGAGCAAGTTCCAGTCTGTCTAGATGTGCTTGATTCCCTGAATGCAAGTGATCATCTAACCCACCTCTTATTTTTTGTTTTTTGTTTATTACATCTATATTAATTATACATAATAATGGGTTTCATTATGACATTTTCATAAGTGTATATTATGTTCTTTGATCATATTCACCCCCTCTTACCGGCTCTTGTCATGCCATGTCATTCCAGAGGACAGCATTAGGCACCCCTCCACCCTTACTCTGACTAGAAAGTTCTTTCCACCTACTCTTCTGTGGTATTCCTGGAGCTTTGGAGGGGGAGGGGCATCATTAGATGTTCCATTGATGGCCAAGCATTCAATGATCACAATTTCTCAGCACCGTGACCATCTGTGAGTCTCTGCAGGAGCCTGCACTCATTGCCAAAAGAAGCTTCTCTGGGTGTGGTGGCGCATGCCTTTAGTCCCCCACTCTCGGAAGCAGAGGTAGGAGGAACGCTGGGAGTTCAAGGGCACCCTGAGTCTACATAGTGAATTCCAGGTCAGCCTGAGCTAGAGTGAGATCCTACCTCGATAAAAAACAAACTAAAAGAAATTGCAGCCTCTTGGACCAAAGTTGAGGGTAGCCCTAATCTATACCTCCCACTTCTTGAAAATCTATGAAATATTTATGTTTAGTGCTGGGCACTTGGATGACAAAAATGGAAAGTCCCAGTTGCTGCCTTAAAAGGCATTTAGCAAAACCCAAATGCATTGGGTATTTGTTGTTTTTTTAGCCCCTAGCCCCCAAATCCTACTTCCTCCCAAACCATCACTCACTGTTTTGAGAAGCTCCCAGTGTACACATAGTGTACATTTGGAGTAAGTAGTTTTCCTTCACACAAAAGGAACTAGGCATTCCTCCTGCTTTCTGTTTTCCATTCCTCAATGGGCCACAGGGTGGGCACATGACTGGACAAAGCCAATCAGATGATCTCTTGGGACTCTTGATGGGGAGCCTATGGTTCAAAGCAACTTGGCTATGGCGGCTGGCAATTAGTCATCACCATGTTGGTGTCTGGTCAAACTGCCTCTAGCCCGTTTTCCAAACCTGTTCCATAGTCTTGTTTTGATTTGGAGAACTTCTCACATCATTCCAGTAAATTCAATTCCTTTAAGATGGCCAGGGTTAGCGTCGAGATCCTTCACTAGACAGAATTGTCATTGACGTGCTTTGGGGTACAAAAGCCAAGAAATCTTCCCAAGCTGTCTCAGATAAAGAGAAGATATATGGTAAAAACACAGAGAGCAGCATGGAAAGTGGAGACACCTAGAGATTTAATAAGTAAATAAATAAATAAATAAATAAATAAATAAAATGTAAGATACATTACACTGTATTCTTCATCAACTTCATGTACTGGGCTTAACCTGTGATTTGGTCTTAAAGAATTTATCCAAAGCAAACAGGGGTGGTGGTTCCCTAATCTTTTTATTTATTTATTTTAAAATATTTTTATTGTCCAAAATTAGATACATTGTATTAGCAAATATTACTATGGTATCCCCAATTCCCTCCTCCCTGTCCCCAATCCACTGGGTATCCTTGGTGGGCATTCTGGGATTACAGGCTATACCAGTACAACAGGATGATGTAGTGCTGGGCACTGAACCCAGGGCTTCATGGGTATAAGGCAAGCATTTGCCCCACTGAGCTACATCCCCAGCCCCTTAGTCTTGATGAAGTCTTCAGCCAGCTGCACAGGTGACTCTGTAGCTGAGATGATGTTTCAGAAGTTTCCCAAAGGGCTGGCCCTATGCTGTCAACCCATCATTGGTCATGGGCTTCCTGGGAAGGGACCATGGTCTTCAGTGGGCTAAGTTTCATCAGTGCAGAACATTCCCAAAGGCAGCTAACAGCTGAAGGCTGTTTCCCAGCTATAATGGGAATGTTCTTACCATTCTGGGAAGGGAGGAGCCTGCCTAGCACAGCATAGCACCAACTCCACGAGGTCTTTCTGACCTTCAGCTTCAGTTTTATCATTCAGAGCTGAAGACTTCCCAACACACAACACAAATGAGTCTACCTGGAAGTTGGACCCTTGATCCCTCATTTGTGTCTAGAAGGCAAGATGATGCAGGAGAGTCATGTGTCCTACACTCCTCCATTGTCAGAGTCTGTGGACAAGAGGGGCAGAGGGCCAGTCCTGCAGCTAGACATCCTAAATGTCATGTCTGGCCCATATACCAGCACACCATGGTGCAACAAGGGATGGAAGCATACACAATGTAGTGTTTAAGTCTATAGTGATAGTATACATACATATATGTATATATATATATAATGGGTTTTTCTGTTTGTGTGTTATACAAAACATGTGAGTCTGCCTGAAAGAGCTCAGGATGATGACCACATACACTGAACTTGAGTCTTGAAAGATGAGCTTGGAGTGGGGTTAAGTCCAGCAGGTAGATAGAGTCAGATGCCCCAAGCAGAGACTCAGGAGGTATCAAAGGAGCTGGAGTGGCCCTTCAGGGGTTGGCCTTCCTGCCACCCTGTGTACTCACTGCCTCTTACCCAGGTGCCTGCGAGGCAGTTTTGGCAGCCCCTCAGTGGGAAACCAGCCACCTGTTGAGTCACCCAGGGGCACTCCCTGTTCCCACCTTTCATGAGCCAGTGCTCCGCCTGGTCCTGTTTGACTTGGACGCTCTGCCAGCATCTACACAGGGGTGGCATGGCCTGGGGCCCCAGCTGTCTTCCAGGTGACGGTAGCAGCCAGGTCAGTCCAAAAGTTGGTCCCTCTCTATCCAGGTGAGGCTCCCACGGATGTCAGCTGGGCCTTGGGAAGGGGTGCCAGGTGGGTTTTGTTGCCAATTTGGCTCTGAAAGGCTCTGCTGTTCCCGTTTCAATGCTAGGACTGAAAGGATTCCCAGGAGGGCTGTGGAGCTTCCGCCCACAGTTTCCAGAGTTTTCCTGACTTCTAAACCATCACACAGGTACACAACGCAGAAGCCATCCTCTACAGTAAAAAGACATCACCGTCAGTGAATCTGCAAGCTAGTAGTAACTAACTTATTATTTTGGAAATGGTCATTTTTTTCATTTAAGCTATTTTTAACACTTTACACATATATTTATGTATATTTCATGTATATTGTGTATTTTGATCAGTATCCCTTTCATTACCTTCTCTTATCCCCTCTCCACTGAAGTACCTTTTAACCAGTCTCCTCTTCCACCCTGATGTCCTTCGTTAACTTTTTAAAATTTATTTTTATTTTAAAAAAGAAAAAAATTAATACATAAACACTATGATTTGATCATATTTTATTGACAGTTTTCATACATGTGCATCATATATTTTGATCATAATTCCTCTTACTACTTTCTGATGTCCCCCTCCCTGTCTGCCTTCCACGGAACCCCTTCTTTCTAACTGGAACCTCTTCTGTTTTGAAGGTTTTTAAAAAAATTTTATCTTTATTGCCCAAAATTAGATACATTGATTAACTATTGTGCTGATATTCCCATTTCCCTCCCTCCAATCCCCAATCTGGTATCCTCCTCAGTGGGCACACTGGATCAATCCATGTGGTGAGGGGTTATGGAGAGCACAGGAGGCAGCCAGGTGCCCCCCTTTATGAATTGTAGCCAAGGGGGGTAATGTCTCTGGGTAATCTCTCCCACCATGGCTCTTAAAATCTTTCCGTCCCCTCTTCCACTCAGTTCCCTGAGTCATGAGGGTGATTTTTAAGTCTGTTTCATTGTTGTTGCTGTGACCTCAAGAGTCTTTGTGCTTCTACTTTAAGTTGTGTTGGAAGTCGTTGTTGTCTGTCTCGCTGACTTATCCTGGGTTGACTGGTTGTGGTTATAGGTCTCTTTCTTGCCCCACCACTGTCTCAAGTGTCTCACTTGGGGCCTACTCATTGGGCCTGGGGTGGTTCATCTCTTGCTGGGATATCAGCCTTCAGCCTGGGGCTCATCCGTGGAGTTGGAATGACCACAGCTCGCTCACTGCCTTTGGAAAAATACAAACAGAATCTCCAATGGAAAGTGAGATCACTAAAGGTTAAACGAGACACACATTTCTAATTTGGCAAAATTCTATTGAGATTAGCCTCTCTCTTGTTCTCTGGTAATTTCTTTCAGGAGCCTCAGTTTTTGGTTTCTGTAGAATTTTGCCCTGAGTCCCAATTCCAGTTAAGGGTTCTTTGTCATTGAGTGGATTTCTGGCCAATTTAAAAGCTGTTGAATAACCCCCTCAGGTTTTGGTGCCTCTATTACACCAGTGATCATTTCTTGGTCCGTTGATCTCTCCCAAAAGGAAGTGTGTTCAGCCTGCTCATGGCAACAGTCTGCATTTTGTATCAGTGGTCTCTGCTTTCTCCAAATATCATTGACCGATTTCCCCTGGCAGCTTATGTTGTGCCTTCCAGCACTGCACTTGCTACCATCTGGGGACTGGATACCATTCTGGATCTCACAGGGTCCCTGTCATATGTGCAGGGTCAAGAAATTGATCTA
>PVHP010053466.1:0-10689 GCA_004024765.1 Zapus hudsonius
GGGGGGGATTGTCTTCCACTTTTGTGTTTCAATAAATACCTAATGGTCCCAGCTGTCCTGAACCCTCGCATCTCCTTGCAGAGGAATTGTTCCAGAACATTCCTCTGACATCCTCTATCCACACCACTACATCCTGCGATGCCAGGAAGTAAAGAGCCTGGGGCATCTGTGTCATTCTCCGTCAGCAGCTGCTTTTGTGAGCAGTGAATGTGGCTGAGTTTGGCTAAAGGGCGGAGAAAACCCCAAACAAACAAAAGCCAGCCTCTCAAGGATATGGAGGCCAGAGTAGTCAAGAGCCTGGACCTTGTCCTGTCTTAGGAAGACAAGGGCCCCTAGGGGCTTCATAATAGGTGAGAGATGTTATCTGGGAACTGCTTTCAGTGGCTCAGGTTACAGCAGGGAAAACACAAGGCTCAGAGCTTGAAGCTGAAAAAGCAAATAAAAACATGGGTTGTGCAGACAGAACAAGAGAACAAGCAAAACAAGCCCAGGAGCTGCCAGAGAAAGTGGAATTTCCACCCCTGCAGCCATTCCTAGCTTCATTACAGGGCGTTTAGATAATAGCTCATCCCACCGCCATGCCTGCGAATGATGAACCCAGTGACCCAGGCGAAGGTCCTGCCAGTGCAAACAACCCTCATTTATTGACCCAGGTGGCCAGGGCTGGCCCCTGAGGACTGTCAAGGATGAGAAGCTCCATCCCTGCAGCCACTTCTCCAGCATGTTGGAGGATCTTGAAGGTTCCTTCATTTCTGGCCAAATGGAATCCCAGTTGCTTTGGATCAGCTTAGGAAAAGGGTCAACTGAAGTTTGTGGCTCCCTGAGAAGGGGAAGGAGCAAATGGCTTCCATGGTTTATCTTTCCAGAAAGCCCCCATCCGGGGTCTCTACCTTGTGGGGGGGGCTAAGGGGGTGGAGGTATCCCCCAAGGACTGTGCTGTGAATTTGGCTTCAGCTCTGTTTCCAGCCAAGTAGATGTGCAAGGAAACTGCCCTCCTCTTCTGCATGCTTGCCTTGTTTCCTCACTGGCGGCTAGATTCGAGAATGTTCCACCCCTCAAGATAAGTCAAAGACACCCCATGCTGGCTTCAACCATCCCCTCCTACCAGGTTCAGAGGTCATGATACAAGGAATTTTAGAAAACTGATTTTGACATTTTATATTCTTATTCAATAGATATTTTGCAACAGTAATTTAATAAAATACAATATGTTTCTAAGCTCCAGTTTACTCAGAATGAATGACTCCATACTAATGAACCAACCACATATTCCTGATTCTGCTCTCACTGCTGTGATTTCAATGTGGAGTTTAGCCCTTGTCGTGGTGGATTAAGGGGGTGTTGTTGTAGTCAGCCACACACTGCTGGGATGAATCTCCAAACCAGGCACAATTTTGGGGAGGAAAGTATTTATTGAAATAACAGATCCAGGGGAAGTTTCAAAAAAGAAGGAAAAGGCTGGCCCCCTTTCACAGATCCAAGCAGAGAGACAGAGACCCAGCACCTCCAAAGCAAGCAAGCACACTGTAACTCACAAAACAGCAGGACTGCCAGACTTGAGTTCTGGCTGCTCTTTGCATATGTATCCTTAGAATTTTGCATCCAATTTAGAAATACCTCAGGGCCAGACCCCAGGAGGCCAGGCTGAAGTGACACCTCCTCCAGCCAGAAGGCTGGAGACAATTCACAATCTTTAATAAAACTTTGATTCTGTTGAGGGACATCTATTCAAACTACCACAGGATGGTAACAAGGGGCTGCACAGCCATGAGGACCACAGTTCAGCTTCCCAGAACCCATGGAATGCTGGGTGGGTGTAGAGCCCATCTGTGAATCCAGCACTCCAGGGAGATAAAGGATCCCAGGGGTGAACCGGATGGACAGGGGGTCCCCAGGACAAACAGATGACTAGACTGGCTGAGTCTGTGAGCTCTTAAGGCTCTTGCCTGCAAAGCCTAGTGACCTGGGTTCAATTCCCCAGTACCCACGTAAAGCCAGATGCACAAAGCGGCGCATACATCTGGAGTTCATTTGCAATGGCTGGAGACCCTGGCATGCTCATTCTCTCTCTGTCTTTCTGTCTTCTTCTGCTTGAAGATAAATAAAATGCTTTAAAAAATCAAAAAAGGTGAGGTGAAATAAATAGAAGTAAAGACAATTTTGAGGGGCTGGGAAGATAGAGATCTTAGTAGATAAAGTGTTTGCCTCACAACAGGAGGACCTGAGCCCCATCTCCTGTATCTATATGTTTTGGGAAAGACTTCCTGGGGTGACATAGCACATGTCTTCCCTCCAGACTGGGCACAAACGACAGGTCAAAGGATGATTACACCAAAAACCAGTGTGGGGAACCAATGAATTTATTGTGGTTACCTACAGAGCAGGGTGAGGACTTGCTTACAAGAACAATAGATGACTTAAACACAGCTGCACTGGAAGTCTCATCCCATCCTGGATGACGACCTCCCATAGTGGCTTCAGCTCCAGGGCATCACCAGGAAGCCACCCCAGCCTAGGTGACAGGCGACAGAACCTGTGTCCCTGGAGAGTCTCCACCACACTACACCATTGTGAGCGGGCGCCATTGGAGGTCTCAGCCCCAAGCAGGTGTTTCCCCTTTTATATAGGGTCTTGCAACCCTTTTCCAGGCTTATTGACTTCCTGAGTCTCTGGATTTCCTTCCTGCACTGCCCATCCCAGAGCCTCCTTCCTCTTCAACTCAGAGGAAATCTGTGGCACAACACCATAGCAAAATTCCAGGCATGGCCCACACCTTTAATCCCAGCACTCTGGAGGCAGAGGTAGGAGGATCACAGTGAGTTCGAGGCCATCCTGAGACTCCATAGTGAATTCCAGGTCAGCCTGGGCTAGAGTGAGACCCTACCTCAAAAGAAAAAAAAAACCTGGACAGACCTAGAAGTGTTATTGATACTTGCCTTTAGGTAAAACTAGACAGTTTTGTAAATCACAGATAACCCACTTTTCTGAATATGTGAAACTTTGTGAAACGAATAGCTTTTAAGAAAGAAACTAACACCCCCACCTCTCATGCAAGTAAAAGTGCAGCCCAACTCAGCTGCTGCTGACCAGTAAGTTAAACATCTTCATCTCCACCAGAAACTGTTGCAAATGTTCTCTGAGTCAGTGGGCCAGGGTCTAAGCACCACCCCAGATCCTGTCAGAAAATGCAGCCCATCTCTGTTGACTATTTTATTGAGCACTATTATATACTCAGATTTTATCACTGAAAAAGTAAAAGAAAAATGCATTTAAATCAAGGTCCATACACAACTGCTTTAGAATTCCCAAATCCTCCCAAGTGATTGCTGTTTTCTATAAACCCATTACTCAGCACCATGGGGAGGGGTCTGCCAATAGAGGGCTCTAGAAGGAGGAGAGCTTGTTTCTGTGTGTGTGTGTGTGTGTGTGTGTGTGTGTGTGTGTGTGTGTGTGTGGCACAGTCTTGCACTTGCCAAGACAGTTTTAGCTTCTTTCTGAGGCAGCGGCTGAACCCAGCTGGTAGATTTCTTAACACTTGTAGAAGGTGTCCTGTTAGAGAAACACAGTCTGGCCAGCGTTGATTCCTCAGGGTCCTGGTCCCACCCCCCATGGCCCTTCTCAGGATCCTTACCTTTCAGTAACAAATCTGTTCTGCTGGCTTACGCCTTCTGTGGTAGCTTCCTTTCCTATCCCTAGGATCATCTCTTCAAACTTTCTAGTTATGCAATATTCTTTTATTTTATTAACAATTGTTGATCATAAATTATTTCTTCTCTGATAGATGGAGTGACATCTTTCCCCTGGGTGAATTGCAAATTATCAATTGCAAATATTCCAACTTCACAATTGCAAATAAACCCAACTTCACAGAAAAAAAAAAGACATCTTCAGTTTAGAATTCCCCATTTCTCCCTCTGTAAGTCTGTACCGTCAGCATTTTCTGTCCTCTCTTCTGTCACTCAACAACGAGGTCATCTTTTCCCTTCAAGACCAAACCCTGATGCATGCTGGCAAGTGCTTTATCCCCTGAGCCATCTCCCCAGCTTCAAAATTTGTTTTTATTTATTTATTTTCTATCTTGTAGACTGGGTGAACTTAGTTCTAGGATACTTTTTATTGTAGATTCCTGGGATTCTCTAGGTCTACAATTATATATTCTGCAAATAGATATGGTTTTATTTCTTCTTTTCCAATCTGTATGTCTTTTCTTCTTCTTTTTTTTTTTGGCCATATTGCATTAGCTAAGCTAGAAACTTCAGTACAAACCTTAGTACTGGGCTGAATCCAACAGTGTGGGTGGATGTCTTAGAGTTCAGTCTTTCACCACTCAATGGAATGGATGCTGTAGATTTTTGATAAACGTTCTTTATCAAGTCAAGGAAGTTCCCTTGGTTGCTATTTATCCATGTCTTTTAAAAAGAAATATTTTATTTATTTATTTTCAGAGAGAGAGAGAGAGAGGAGAAAGAATGGGCATCCAGGGCCTTTAGCCACTGCAAAAAAACTCCAGATACATGTGCCACTTTGTGCATCTGGCTTTACATGGGTACTGGGGAAATTGAACTCCAGTCCTTAGGCTTTGCAGGCAAGTGGCTTAACTGCTGAGTCATCTCCCCAGGCATGTGTATTTTAAAAAATTGTGAATGGATGTCAAATTTTGGTAAAAGATTTTCTTTCTTGATTGATATAATCATATGATTTTTCAGTCATTATGGTGGATTACATTGATTGATTTTTAAAAATTGGACCAGCCTCTCATTATGGTGTGTTCTTTCTATGTATTGCTGAATTCTATTTGTCAATATTTTCTGAAAATGTTTTGTATCCCTATTCATGTAG
The DNA here is from genome assembly GCA_004024765.1 of Zapus hudsonius. Classification (NCBI taxonomy): domain Eukaryota; kingdom Metazoa; phylum Chordata; class Mammalia; order Rodentia; family Dipodidae; genus Zapus; species Zapus hudsonius. The sequence continues at coordinate 4,840 of PVHP010053466.1, forward strand.
ATTTGTCTCTTTCTTTCTTTCTTTCTTTCTTTCTTTCTTTCTTTCTTTCTTTCTTTCTTTCTTTCTTTTTTCCTTCCTTCCTTCCTTCACAAGCAGAGAGATACAGAGAGTAAATAAATTATTTCTTCTCAGATAGATGGAGATAGATGAAGAAAAAATGTCTTTAGCCACTGCAATGAACTCCAGATGCATGTGCCACTTTGTGCATTGGGTTTACATGGGTACTGGGGAATTGAGCTTGGGTCATTAGGCTCTGTAGGCAAATACCTTAACCACTGAGCCATCTCTCTAGCCCCTTTTCCTTTTTTTGGTACTGTTTTTTTGCTACTCTTTGTAATAACATTGTTAATATGAGTGTTATAAATTACCAGGCATGTTCCTCTCATATTATTTGGAAGAGACTATATAGAATTTATACTGTTCTCCTAAGACATTTGGTTAATGAACTATCTGGTCCTAGAGACATTTTGGAGGGTAGTTTTTAGATTATGAATTCAGTTTACCTAGAAGTAAAATTATCTCTTCCATTTTGAGCAATTTACAGTAGTTTCCCCCCCCCCCCCCAGGTAATTGGTTCCCTGCATCTGAACTGCCAATCATATGTGTGCAGAGTTGCTCATTGTATTTTCTTATCATTCTTTTAATATCTCATATGTTCCTGTTATGTTTCCTATTTCATTCTTGAAGTTGGCAATATTATATCTTCTCTATTTTTCTTTGTTAGTTTTGCTATTGCTTTTGTAAGAGCTGGCTCTCTTTCCTTCATTAGTTTATTGTGTTCACTTTCATTGATTTCTACCCTTGTTTTAAAGTTTGTTTTGGGCTTATTTTGTTCTTCTTTTTCTAGCTTTTTCTTATTTGAGGCAGATGCCTCGAGACTGATCAAGTCTTTTGTCTTTTCTATTGTAGGAAAACCATTCTTTACATTCCCTTCAGAATTTTCCCTGTCCCTCAGATTTTGATATCATGTATTTTTTGGACTTTGTTCAATGCACTTGTTAGTTTCTTGTAGAGTGTGCTCTTGACCACACTTTTAAGATTTTCTTTTTAACCTCTGTCATTGATTTCAAGTTTGAACCCATTGTGGTCAGAGTGTATCTTTTTAATCTTTTCCATTTTTTTTTTTTTGAGATTTACAACCAAGATGTGACCTACGCTGGCATGGCACTAGAAAAAATAGGCATTTTTCTTTGCTATTGCTGGATGGAATATTTTCTAGATATTAAATCCCAGTTGATGATGGTGTTAAGTCCTTCTATTTCCTTGCTGGCTTTCTTTTTAGTTGTCTGAACAGTCATTGGCAGAGGTCTTTGTGTCCAGCAATAACTGGTTTCGTCCTGTTCTGCTGCATGACCTTCAGCTTTGTGTTTTGGTGCACGCACATTGAAGATCGTTGTCTTTCTGGTGGGTTGGTCTTTTCGTTACTATATAATGGAGAGTGAATCATCTGGGGAGTTTGCTTTTCTTTTGAGAATTTATATAGTAGAGGATGACCTTGAACTCTTGAATCTTCCTCCTCTACCTCTCAAGTGCTGAGGTTACAGCATGTAATTACCATGCTGGGGATTGAACCCAAGGTTTCAGACAAGCGAGCTAGGCAAGCGTTCTACAAATTGAGATACAGCTTTAGCCCTTTATCTGTTGTTTTTTAAATTTATTACATTTTCAGTTGAAAATTTTCCATTTCTGTGTCCTATTGCTTGGCTAAAGTTCTGTTTTGAAATCTGTCTCAAGTTATTAATAATTGTTCATCACAACACTTTTATGATGACTTCATTAGAACCTTAGGTAATTGAAATGTCTTTGTCACCTCAGGCTAGGTATCCATGAATTGCTTTTCTCATTCAGTTTGATGATTATTTGATTCTTGGCAGCACCGATAATTTTGATTGAAATCTGAACAGTTTGAGTAACCTGCCACTGTGAATCTTATGATTAACTGGCCACTATTTTTACACTACTTGGGCAGAAGATGAGGGAACATGGCCTCTTTCTGGCATGTGGGAGCTGACATCAAGTTTCCTCCTGGTCTTTGTTGATACCCACCTTGAAGGAAGCCTTCCTTGTTAGTGTTGGGTAGCAATGGGAGTTCTCACCTGTCACCAGCCTCTATTGACACCCATGATGAAGCAACCTCCTTAAGGGTACAAAACTCCTGACTCCTAATTGCCCTCTGAGACCACCCCAGTGGAGTGAAGCCTCTTGTTACTATGGAGTTAAGTTCAGGCTTCCCGGTAGTGTCAACTGATACACAAGAACATGGTTGTTTAGGGCCAAGGAAGCTTATTACCACTTTCTTATTTTTTATTCTGATTGATTCCGATCTTCCAGAAAGTCTGTAAAAGGGCTTGGGGAGGGGGAAGGCTAAATGTTATTATGTTAATTTTATAGAAAGAAAAAATCATGGATTAGAGCAAAACAGAGGCTTCACTAAAAATTAAAAAAAAAATCCTGTAGTCTCTGTGTTCCTGATGAGATATATACAATTCTCTTTTCTAGAAAAATTCAAAGCCTAGCATTTACAAAAGCTTTCTTCCGTAGCATCTAAAGAAAAGAAAAAAGGCTATTTTACCTGCTCTGGGTTGCGCTGTGAGAGGCTTGCTTGCAGTTAAGGAGAGCACAGAGGATTTACTACGTCTCTGCCCCCTTCAAGTACACCACGCCATAACTCCTCCACCCATGAATCATTTCTGCAAAGTCTTGAGTTATATTCCGAGTCCTCATCTGGACCCAAGCTGGAGGACTAGCATCTCCTTTGAATTTCAGATTTGTTCCCTTCCAAGCCCCACAGGGTCTCCTCCACCTGCCCGAGCATGTGTGGTGCAGGGAGACATGGAAGCTGCTCCCTGGAGCATGTCTTCTTGGAATGAGATGGCACCATTCTGACCCTGAGTTTCAGGACCAAGTGCACTGGAGTTGAATTTTTCTTGGACACAAAAGGATCTCACATGATTGAAAAGTTCCTGGGCCCCGAGTCTCCCTCATATGCCTACACAGTTCTGCACAGAGATGTAGACAAATGAGCTTTGTCTTGAGGAGATAGCGAGGATGGAGATCTCTGTTTACTTTGGTGCCATGTGTAGATTTAAGACATTAAAATAAAGAGTCTACTGAAGAAAGGATGAAGCAAAATAAGATATTACAATATAAGACCTTCGGGAAATGCTTGCTATTCCAGCTCCTTGGGAGGCTGAGGCAGGAGGATGGCAAGTTTAAGGTCAGCCTGGGCTACAGAGTGAGTCTGAGGTCAGGCTGAGCAATTTAGCAGCCTTGTTCCAAGTATAGTTGTAAAGGGCCAGGAGTGTAGCTTGGTGTAGAGCGCTTCTTCCCATGCTCAAGGCTCTAGGTTTCTGCCCAGCAAGAAAATAAACAAAACCCATGACATCTTTAATAAAATCCTGCTAAGAAAAGAAATATTGTCAAGTTAGAAAGCGAAGGTTGGCAGAGTGCAGCACCAAGGTAACTGAGGAGGAACTCCATGAGAGCTCACCATGGAGCCAGGCCCAGCTGCCTTGGTTTTTCTTTGCTCCTGAGAAGCTGTGTCTCAGGCAACTTCTGGGGCGAGGAGACTCACTCTTTGACCTCAAGGAGCGGAGGCCATATTTCCATGAGAGGATGAGCTGCTGAGTTCATGTCACATATAAGTCACTGCTTTTGTGATTTTGGTTTTTTTTTGGACCAGGTTAGTCCTGAAGTAGGTCTGAGATCTAGAAGGCAGAAGCGATTTAAACAAGAAGAGTGAGGAGGGCAGGCAGATGGCTCCATATGTTGGAGGCTGACTGCCCAGGAGGGCCATGCTGGAGACCGAGACCACGTGGTCTGTGGTGGTCAGTGGGGAAAGGACCACCGTGCAGGGAGAGGGGCTTATGGAAGACACTCAAGCATGAGGACCTGCTTAGCATCCCCATTGTCCCCATCAAATGTCAGGCCCGTGACACACACCTGTAATTCCAGTGCTGGGGGAGTGGGAAGCGATAATCGGTGCTGAGACCCTGTCCTTCCTCAAAATAAAGGGGGGATGATTGAAAAAGATGCCTGACATTGACCTCTGGCTTCCATACACACGCACACACGCACACACACACATGCATATACTTGCACACACATACAAACATGCCTATACATACCACACACATGTACACATGGAAGAGAAGAAAAGATGGATTGCAAAGAAGAGACCTGCTTAGAGTGGTGATGGGTCATTTATTTAGCAAGAAATGTTCCCTTTTTGTTTCAATAACCACCCTCCATAAGGAAATAATTAATTTGAATCCCTTTGAGCTGTTTACAATTAATATGGTCAAATAACTGTCCAACATCCAAATTCAGCCACGTCCAAAGTTTGTCATCCCTTGGGATCCCCTTGTGTAATCCCTAAGTCGTTATTCAACATCTTCTGAGCATCCTTAAGTCCCTCCAACACGGCTAAACCATGCACAAACCCACGTGGTCTGCTTGCACAAAAGAAAACCCCTCAAATGTAGAAATGCTACATGTACTCAATATTATGAAAATTTCTGGGCTGGGGAGATGACTTCAGGGGGTAAAACACTTACCAGAACCCACATAAATGCTAAATCCATGAGTGCTCTTCTGTAATCCCAGCCCTCTTGCAGTGAGGTGAAAGGCAGAGACAGGAGAATCCCAGAAGCTCAGAGGCCAGTGAGTATGGCATCCTCAGCAGTGAACAAGAAAGAGACTCTGCCTCAGAGAAAGTGGACGGTGAGGACTGTACCTGATGCTGTCCTCTAACCTCCACTCATGTGCTGTGGTATATGTGCACGTACCTGCACACACACATGCACACACACGCATGCGCATACACACATGCACGCATGCACGTGCACACACATGCACACGTACGCACACACACACGCACAAAGGTAAAAATAATTGCATCATGTGTGTGTATAAGCCTGATCAAAACCCATGATGCATCAGGCACTGACCCTGGAGGGGAAGATTGCAAGAATTCCATTAGGGAGGGGCATCTGCAGAGTTTACAGACCGTTAGAAGGGAGGTGATTGGTTTGTGACAGTATTCAGAACTGTGGGTGCCCTTCCTCACTTATTCTCCCCTGGTCCAGGTTGGACTGTGGAGTCTCTAAGGTCTCTCCAGAATAAAAGCCCTTTGATGAGTCTCTTCCCAATCTCTGTCACAAGTTGGCTCAACTTTTCAGGCTCAGTGGTTTTTTTCTGTTATGCATGGTCCAAGATCTCCAGCAGCTCTGCAGAGTTTGGCTTAGGATGGGGAAGGTTGGGAGAACTTCCTTTGAAAATAGCTCTCCATATGAATATTTCCATAGTAACTGGTTTCCCCCTCCCATCAGTGGTGGGTTGATTTGATGGAAGGACTTGGGGAATAGCCAACCTTTTTAAGTGATAATTTCCTTTTTTGTTGTTTTTTTTTTTGTGCAGTGAGCTTGAATAAGACATAGCAATCTCGTTCATGACACAGCCCTTTAAAGTTCAGTTTTTCTCAAGCAAGTCATTATTTTCTTCTATTTTTAAGCAGTGTTCCTGAAGTTCATGGGAGGCGTTATGAGAGGATCTGGTTTTTCTACTTATTTTCTTTGAAAATTTTGATTAACATGTGATATTTGTATATTTGTAAGTCAGATATAGTGTAGTATTTCAGCACAGGGCCATCAGGGTAATTTCCATTTCTTTATCCTTTCTCTATTATTATAATTAGTGAATATTCATTGTGGAAAATGACGAGTTTCATTAGGACATTTTTATACATGTATAACATCTACTTTCTCATTCTCACCCCTTCTTATCATTTTTTTTTTTGCTTGGAGCCTTAAATTCTTCTAGTTCTCGAGTTCTTTTTAACACACATAGCAT
>PVHP010053467.1:0-10747 GCA_004024765.1 Zapus hudsonius
AGGTGAGAGCTGTGTATTTTATGTCAACACTATAAAACATTGTGGAGAGAAATTAAGAAAGCCTACATGTAGGTACCCCCTGTTCATGTTTAGAAGACAATTCACATCAAAGAGATCTATAAATTAAACACATTCTCTATCAAAATTTTTTGTGGAACTTGCTAGGCTAATTTCTAAATTTAATTAGGACATACTAGAACTAGAATAGCCAGAATAATCTTGAAGAATGAGACCTTTTTGTTTGTTTGTTTTTTGAAGTAGGGTCTCATTCTAGTCCAGGCTGACCTGGAATTCACTATGTAGTCTCAGGCTGGCCTTGAACTCACAGCAATCCTCCTACCTCTGCCTCCTGAGTGCTGGGATTAAAGGCATGCATCACCAAACCCAACTTCAATGAGGACTTTTCAAAAGGGGTGGTTGAAAAAAAAAACTTAATTGCTATGGAAATAATGAAACTCCCTTGTGACAATCTAAATGAATTACTTGCTGTGAAAGAGATGTTTGAAACATTGTGAAGATCAATTGCTCTTGATCTTGCAAGCTCTTGATCAATATATAGTACATCAAGGAACATTGTAGAAGAGCAGGAGTGCTGCAGAACCCTGCTTCTATCCCCCAAGGGCCCATTGCATTCATGTGGTTGCCTGCACGGAACCCTCACCATATTGGGCTCATCCACATTCTGTTGTATATGATGGGGAAGGGCAGAACAATCACATCAAAATAGAAGAGGGACTCCAGTTGGAAAGAAGTGGGGGGGGGTCAGTGGAGGAGGTGGGGGAGGGGACAAAAGAAGGTAATGGATGGGAGGGAATTAGGATCAAAATACAAAATACAATATGTGCATGAATAAAATCCGGTTGGGGTGGCGCACTCCAATAGGATACTACTGAAGAGGCGGAGGCAGGAGGATCAGGAGTTCGAGGCCAGCCTGGGAAAATTGTTGATAAAGTTTAAAATATAGGGTTCACCATCATCACCAACCTTAATAACGGACAAACCAGCAGCCTGAAAAGGCACTCGTTTGTCATTTCTATTACCTTATACATTAATGTCACTCACATACATAGAATACACATTTGGATTCTGTGTATACACTTCGACCCAATACACACAGACTGATTGACTCACTGAGAAGTCCGTGCATGCTGGGGTGCTGTTCCCCCTCCAAGGCCTGAACGTTCTAACTCACGTTCTCATGCTGTATCTTCCTTGTTAGGAAAGCTCCGATCCGGCTGGATTCCAAGCGTGTTCTCTGTGGCACTTTGACCCCATTTCTCTTCCCCCTCTAAATTAGTCTCTGTTTTGTTTCGGTGATATCATCTTTTCCTCCCATTATGTGTAGGTGTTATCAGGCACTGTGGGGTCATGAATATCAAGGCCATTTTGTGGGGAAGTTTGCATTGTCAGCAGTCCTACCCTTCCCTTGGCAAGGCATCTGAATTTTAAATGGGTTCGTCATGGAAGGCTTGCTGTTGAGTAGAGATCACAGGGAGATGAAATAAGGATCCAGGGGAGCATTAAGAGGGGCGCCCAGGAAGAGAGGCACACAGATGAAAAGATTTTCAGATGGGCCCGTGTCCAGATGCACCTGAGTGTTACAGAAAGGGAACAAATGAAGATTGATTACTAGTTCATTGGTAGTGAGTCCTCGTAGGGCTCCAGGACAGACATGAGAGGCCATAAACCAATCTATTTTAAAGGGTTGAGATCACGTAGTGAGTGTCACTTTGCATTCTACCATTACAACAAAACACTTGAAATAAACCTTACAAGCAAGCACATTTCACCACACAGCCATCTTCCCAGCCCTGATAATGAACTTCAAAAGAGGAAAGGTTGATTTTTGCTTATGAGTTTGTAATCAACTGGCCCTGTTGCTTTTGGACCGGTGGCAGGGCAGGACACCGTGGGCAGAGCTGGAGTGAGATGCTCACAAAGTGAGAAGAAGAGATGAGGGTCCCATAACCCCCTGCAGGACCTGCCCCTGTGACCTAAACCTTTCCAATCGTTCTTGCCTCTTAAAGGTTTGACCAGCATGTGTGTGCTGGCACATGCCTGCAATCCCAGCACTCAGGAAGCTGAGGCAAGAGGATCATAATCATGAGTTGGATGTCATCCTCAGCTACATATCAGCTGGAAAAAAAGTGGTTTCACTACTTTCCAATAGAGCCATAGCCTGGGGACCAAGACTTTAACACATGGATCTTCCGGGGACATTTATCCAAGTCATAGTTTTCTGACCACAAATAAACTAAAATGAAAATTAGTGATAGAAAGAAATTGGAGAAATTTACAAATAGATGAGAGATACACAAGATCCTCAAAAATAACCTGGATCAGGGCTGAAGAAGTGGCTTAGCGGTTAAGGCACTTGCTTGCAACACAGAAGGACCTGAGTTTGATTCCCCAGTGCCCATGTAAAGCCAGATACACAAGAGGGCGCTTGTGTCTGGAGTTCATTTACAGCAGCTGGAGGCCCTGGTGTGCCCATTCTTTCTGTCTCTGTCTCTCTCAAATAAATAAATATTTTTTTAAAAAAATAACCTGGATCAAAAGTGAATCCATGAAGAAAATTGAAAATACTTGGAGAGAAGATGGGCGTTACAAGCATTACAAGACAGACTCAAGAGGTTAGCGAGGAAATTTGAGAACTGTAAATACTTCCATTAAAAAAATAAGAGAGGGCTGGAGAGATGGCTCAGAGGTTAAGCCACCTATCTGAAGAGCCTAACGACCTGAGTTCAATTCCCCAGTACCCACATGGAGCCAGATGTACTAAGTGGTACATGCCTCTGGAGTCTGTTTGCAGTGGCTGGAGGCCCTGGTGCACCCATTCTCTCTGTCTGTCTCTCACCTCTCTCTCTCTCTCTCTCTCTCTCTCTCTTTCTGCTTGTAAATAAATAAAGAATTAAAAAAAAATAGAGCAAGCTGGATATGGTGGCACACACCTTTAATCCCAGAACTCAGCAGGCAGAGGTAGGAGGATCATGGTGTGTTCGAGGCCAGCCTGAGACTGCATAGTGAATTCAAGTCAGCCTGGGCTAGAGCGGGACCCTACCCCCAAAATGAGAGAGAGAGAGAAAGGGAGGGAGGGAGAGAGAGCATAAATGAATAAACTAGTTGTCCGCCCTACAACACAAGAAGAGCAAATGAACACATACAGGCCTGGAGGGCCATGGCAAGGACTTTAGCTTTGGAACCCTAGTATTGGGGGGAAACTGCAAGATGAAGAACCTGCCTAAATTAGTTTAAAGAAAGCTAAACAGTCAACACCCATTATTCACAGCTTCCTTATTGGGAATTCTTTTAATCACTGAAATGTGTTTGTAAACCTACACTCAGGTCTAAGGTGCTCTTCTAGGCATGCGCAGAGCGCCAAGGACCTGAGCGCTTCCAGCTTGCATATTCTCAGTCAGGGCCAAGCATGGCAGCCCTGCCCTCCTTGCTTCAGCTCTCACGCCAGAAGCGAGTCCCTTTGGTGACACCTTCCTTGTCCTTGTTGGTGAGTTTTCTGTTTATAATGGCTTTCTTTCCACGAGGAGTACTGAAGCAGTGATGTTACTTAGTGAGAAAATGTCATCAGATTTTCATATGCACTTTATTCATGAATGAGTTCTATTGCTGATGGTCATGAGTTCAATGCTAACATGCCAAATTGTATGTTACAGAAGGAGACTAAACAGAAACCCACATGAACAGAGTTGTGGGATTGCATGTGGTTGTGTGAGTGTGTGTGGTTGTGGGACTGAGTGTGGTTGTGTGGGTGATTGTGTGTGATTGTGGTTGTGTGATTATGTGGTTGTGGGACTGAGTGTGGTTGTGTGGGTGGTTGTGTGTGATTGTGGTTGTGTGATTATGTGGTTGTGGGACTGAGTGTGGTTGTGTGGGTGGTTGTGTGGTTGTGTGATTGTGTGCGTGATTGTGTGATTGTGCAGATTGTGTGATTATGTGAGGTTGTGGGATTGTGTGTGGTCACGTTCTGACCAGAGGCTCTCAGTGAAGAGTCTCCATTTTGCCTGGGAGATCGTTCAGTATTGGCTGATTTAATGTCCGACAACTTTGTAGAGTACTCACCACCATGAGTACTAAGAATTCACCGTGCGTTTTTTTTTTTAAAGGCAACCTAACTGCGGCTGGTTCCGTGAGCGTGGACTGAACAGGTTAGCTGGAGGATGTCACCTTTACTCCTTCATCCTTTTCACCCAATCCATCCTCAAGTGGCCAATAGTGTTTTGAGAATCCTCATGTCTGAAAAGGGAAGCCAAGACTCCCGATGGCTGCTGTCCACGGTGCTGATCGTTTGAGACCGACTTCCTGGGAGAGAAGCAGCATCAAAAAAATGATGATGGGGGCTGGAGAGATGGCTCAGCAGTTAAGGCGCTTCCTGCAAAGCCTGACAGCCTGGGTTTGACTCCCCAGTACCCACGTAAAGCCAGATGCACAAAGCAGCACATGCATCTGGAGTTCATTTGCAGTGGCAGGAGGCCCTGGTGCGCTCATTCTCTCTTTGTATCTCTACCTGCAAATAAATAATAATAAATAAAGCATTTTCTTAAAAATGATGATGGAATTTTCACAAGTGAATCTAAAAGCCCTGGTGCCTACTCCCCGGTGATCAACTGTTTATTTCCAGAGGAGACTCAGTCAAAGAACATGCTTGGAGAATGCTGATCTGATCTTGGTGGCACAAGGTGACATCAGCAAGGAGCCAGGGGTACCTTCCAGAGCCGAAGGAATCCTGGCAATAGCTTAATGTGGCAGCGAACTTATTTATCTCCTAGGGATCCCACACTTAGGCCTAAGCCCTTGTTTTTGAAGGCAACTTGGGCATCTTTAAATCTCTGACTCTGGAAGATTTGTCACCTGCTGTTTTTTGTTTGTTTGTTTTTTCGAGGCAGGGTCTCGCTCTAGTCCAGGCTGACCTGGAATTCACTATGTAGTCTCAGGGTGGCCTTGAACTCACATCGATCCTCCTATCTCTGCCTCCCGAGTGCTGGGATTAAAGGCGTGCGCCACCACGCCCAGCTCCTGCTGTTCTTATAACTTGTGTCCTGAGAGCCTGAACACCCATGCTGACCCTGTAAAACCCAGAGACCCTACAGGCATCACAAAAATCCTTCCAAGCGGTATTAATTTTGGAGACTGGGTTGCATCAGAGCAGACAAATGAGCAGAGCATTGAATGGGTGTTTCTGTATCCAGAATTTACTGCTTTCTCATTGGGAATTGCAAGTGTGAGCCACCATGCCCGGTTCACATTTCTACTTCAGCAAAACAAAATAACAGAGATCAGTAACAACCACTTGCAAACCTTCCTTGAGAAATAACCTCTTTTCTCAACGTATATGCTCTAATACACGCATTTTAAATGATTTGTACTTTATCTCACGGGAAGGGTACGTTTCCTCCATTTATTTTACAAAGACTGCTATAATGCTACTGTTTTTCAAAAGTTTCTTTTTTAAATATTTTTATTTATATATTTGTGAGCAGAAAGAGACAGAGACAAAGTGAGAATGGGTGCACTAAGGTCTCTTGCTGCTTCAAATGAACTGCATCTGGCTTTCCATGGGTACTGGGGAATTGAACCTGGGCCATCAGGCTTTGCAACCAAGTGCCTTTAACCCCTGAGCCATCTCTCCAGGCTCTCCAAGCTTCTTTTTATTAAAATTTTTATTAGCTTGCAAAGGATTTTCATTATGGTGTGTTCACACATATTTTTTTTGTTGTTTCTCTTTCCCCTCCCCACCTTGTGTGTTCCCCCCAACTTAGTCTCCTTTCCATTTTCTTTTAGAGGGGTTTGAGGTAGGGTCTCACTGTAGCCCAGGCTGACCTGGAATTCACTATGTAGTCTCGGGCTGGCCTTGAACTCACAGCAATCCTCCTACTTTTGCCTCCCGAGTGCTGGGATTAAAGGCGTGTGCTCCTTTCTACGTTCTTACTAAACATTTTCTTTTGTCTTTTTCTCACTTGTCATTGGCTCTCACTCCCCTCTCTGGTCTCCTATTTAGAAGCAGAGCCCACACTCAGCCTCATGTCCCTTTATTTACCCACAATCAAGCATTCAAAGTTAGGTCCACATGTGAGCTAGAACATGTGATGTTTGTGCCTCTGGCCTTGGATTACCTCACAGTATAATTTTTCCCAATTCAGTTCATTTACATGCAAATATCATAACTCCATTTTTATTTATAGCTGAGTAATTTATTTATTTTATTATAAAAATACATTCTCTCTTGGACTGGAGAGATAGATCAGTGGTGAAAGTGGTTGCCTGAAGAACCTGATGACCTGACCTGAGCTCGATTCCCCAGTACCCACATAAAGCCAGATGCATAGGGTGGCACATGCATCTGGAGTTTGTTTGCAGTGGCTGGAGGCCTTGGCATACCCATTCTCTCTGTCTGTCTCTCCTCTATTTCTTTCTGCTTGCAAATAAATAAAATTATTTAAAATTAAAAACACACATTCTCTTCATTTATAAGACAAGTCTAATGTTACTAATTTTTTCTTTTCAAAACTTTTGTTTTAAAAATGTTTTTATTTATTTGTGAGGGAAGAGAGAGAGGAGAGAAAGAGAGAGAGAAAATAGGCACACCATGGCTTCTTAACAACACAATCTCTAGATGTATGCATCACTTTGTGCATCTGGCTTTATGTGGGTAATCAAACCTGGGCCATCAGGCTTTGCAAGCAAATGCCTTTAATTACTGAGACATCGCTCCAGCCCCTCCTTGCTCTTTTAACTGTCTTTTTCTTTTTTGCTTTACCAACTAAACTGAGTGAGTACATTAACAGGGGGAAAATCCCATTAGTAGGATTTTGTTCTAAGGAAACAATCAGTGATGTAGCTGAAGATTTTCTATAGAAATTAATGAAAATTGGTAGATAATAAATGTACCAATAAACAGCTTACACCACTTATGCAAATGAAATTCTTAAGTAAATGCACATCAAGGCAAGTTGCTTGTAAAGCATTGAGAGGGGAAGTGTGGCTTTTCAGGTGTGTGCTGTGTGTTGGGTGTGTAGTGTGAGTGTGGGTGCACATGTACCACAGTGACAGGTGGGAAGCCGAGGGCAGCTTTCAGGTGTGAGTTCTCACCTTCCACCTGGTTTTAGATACAATCTCTCCATTCGCCAGGCTAACTTATCCGTAAGCTTCCAGAAATTTCTTCTCTCTCCTCCTCGCATTTTATTGTAGGTATGCTGGGATTACAGAAGCCCAGCACTGAACCATCTCCCAGCCTCAATCAATATGCCTTTATTATAAAAAGAGAATATGGGGCTGGAGAGGTGGCTTAGTGGTTAAGGCACTTACTTGCAGAGCCTAATGACCCAAGTTTGATTCCCCAGTACCCACATAAAGCCAGGTGCACAAAGTGGTGCATGCATCTGGAGTTTGTTTGCAGTAGCTAGAGGCCCTGGCATATCCATTCTCTCTCTCTCTCTTCTGTCTCTCTCTGCTTGCAAACAAATAAATAAAAATAGTTTTTAAAAAGAATATAAATAACTCTGTGTGTATTTAAAAATCCCAACACACATATACATGTAGTGTATATGGAATACAAGCAATACCCTCATTAATAACTGTGCCTAATTAATTCTCACAGTAAACAAGTATCACAAGAAAACAGGAAGCATTGTAGGGGATTAAAAACTCTCCATCCAATAACTGTAGACATATTTGCACCCACCTGGGCAAGTCGGGTCCTTTACCCTGAAACAGAGTCATTACTCGGGAAATTGGAACCCACACACCCCATTTTAAGAAAGCCTGCAGGTGAAGGCGAACACATTAAGTCTGAGAAACCTTCATGTGTTTTTATAGCCTTTCCCTGGCCACGGCCCCAGTTTTCACCTAATTCAAAGGGACTGTGACCAAGTCATCTGTCTCTGGCCCTGCCCAGTTCTGAACTCATTAATAACAGCCACCTGCATTCAACCCTCTAAGAAAGCAGCTGACAAGTGTCGGAACAGCCCACGCTGCACATAGCCAGAAGCATGAAGGGTTCCGAGGGTGAGAGGCAAGACACTGCTTGGATTCCTTTATTTGTGTACTTATGTATGTATTTATTTAAGAGAGGAGAGAGAGAGAGAAAGAGAGAGAACGCCAGGGCCTTCTGTCTCTGCAAATGAACTCCAGACACACGCTTTGCTTTGTGCATCTGGGTTTATATGGGGAATCAAACCCACACTCTGCTTTGCAAGCAAGAGAGATCTAGCCAACCCCAGGATTCCCTTTATTTTTCTGTGTTCAGTGAAACTTTATTTTCACACACTAAATGTGAGTACCATAAGACTCTCATGTATCATGAAATGTTAATTTATTATTTTTATTTTTTGAAATGTTAATTTGTTGAACCACGTAGAAACAAAGACAGGATTCCTTTTGAATAAATTGTTTGAGAGAGAGTGTGTGTGTACATGTATTTGTGTACTTATGTATTTATTTATTTAAGAGAGGAGGGAGAGAGAGAAAAAGAGAGAGAGAGGAGAATGGGAGAGCCAGGGCCTCCTGCCACTGCCACCTGAACTCCAGCTGCGGGTCCCACTTTGTGCATCTGGCTTTAGGTGGGTACTGGGGAATGGAACCCGGGCCAGCAGGCTTTGCAAACAAGCATCTGTAACCGCTGAGCCACCTCCTCAGCCCTGCTGGGGATTCCTGCTGGTGCTGTCACAGGAGGGTGTCAGTCATCCCGGCCAGAGCGGAAGGCGCATTACCACCGCAGCGACAGAAGGAGGCGCTGCGAGATGCTTCGGGGAAGATACGACCACAGCTCAGCGGGGCTGCGAGGCGCCGGGTGGCCGCAGGGTGGTGCAGCGCGGGCCTCGGGGCGGCAGGGGGCGCTGCGGCGTCGCGGGCTGCGGCAGGTCCTGGGTCTCCGGGGAAAACACCTGGGCAGGTGAGGGGCGTGGCCAGGGGCGTGGCCAGGGCGGGCCCGGCCCACCGGAGCCCGGGAGCCTCTTGGAGATGCTGGCGCAGCGAGGCGAGCAGAAGAGGCCGATCCCCCCGCCGGCCGGCCGAGCACACGCCAGCCTCCAGGTGAGCCGGGCCGCGTCGGGGTTCAGGGACCTTCGGGACGCGGGTGGCGGGATGCTGAGACACTTCCCGGGGCGATGCGGGTACCGACCGGAGTGACAGGTGTTTGTGACCTGGTGGGGGCAGGCACGTCACCAGTTCTCTCCGCCCAGCTTTCGCGGAGGGTGACCGGTGCAGAAAGATGCAGAAGGTGACCGGAGCTGTCCCGGGCAGAGGTGGCCATCTCCCTGCCACCCCAGTCTGAGGTTTGGAACGGGGCACCCATGGGACTGTGCCCATCTTCTTGGGCGAACCTAGCCTAGACTTGAAGCAAACCTTCTAGATCCTTCCCTGGTGTGGGGAAGAGACCAGGTTGGGGTAGGCAAGGGATTGCGGTAGGGGAAAGACAGATGTCATGATGAACCAGGGACCTGGAATTTGAACGAATCCTGTAAGTCCTTCTTTACCTGTGCCGCCTTGGGCAAAATTACCTAACCGCTTTGCACACCATTTCCACTTCTGCTGAGTGGAGATAGAGGTAACACTTCATATAATCTGTGGTGAGAATTTAATTAGGTAACATATCAGAAGGGTTGAAGGAGGAGCCTGGGCATAGAGTGACAGAGCTGCTATTGAAGAACAGAATAGCTAGTGTGTGTGTGTGTGTGTGTGTGTGTGTGTGTGTGTGTGTGTGTGTGCATAGTGTGTGTATTTCGTTTATATCACTTATATATGTATATTTAATACATATATATAATGAATTTCTAGGTTCGAATCCCAGCCTGGCCACTTTCTAATGTGACCTTGGGCAAGCTACTTAGCCTGCCCATGTCTCCTTTTCCTTTGTAAAATGGAAGAAATTGTCATGCCTGCCTGGGAAGACTTAGAACACTAAATGAGCTAACACCTATACCCTGTTTAGAAGAGGGAGTGCCATGTGTAGCAGCGTAAGTTCCTCAGTGAAGGCAGCCAGAGGACCAGTGGAGCAGTAGCTGTAACATTGTTTGGCTTTGAGGTTGAGTATTTGTGTGAACATTTTGAGGACTGCTTTGGCATTCCTGGCTGGTCCACCGGGGCCAAGGTCAGTTCTGGGGAAAGGATGACAAGACCTAGAATTGGAGACAGGAATCTCTAGAATCCAGCTCCTGGCAAACATTTTGTAGAGGTGAGAACTCTCCCTGGATCGCAGCTTTACACAGGAAATTGAACCTGGGCCTCTGTTTAAAGATGAATGTATGGATTCTTGCTAATATTTTTTTGGTACAGATAGGCAATAGATAAAATGACAAGATAAATTACATTGCTCTTGTTAAGCAGCTAATAACATCGGGGTTTTTTATTGTTTTGTTTTTTCGAGGTAGAGTCTCACTCTAGCCCAGGTTGATCTGAAACTCACTCTGTAGCTCCAGGCTGGCCTTGAACGCACAGCGATCCTCCTGCTGGTCTCCCGAGTGCTGGGAATAAAGGCATGTGCCCCCACGCCTGGCTTCTAATAACCATCATTTTGAGGATCAGACATGGGTGGGTTTTTTTTTCATTCTAGAAAAATCATATAAGTTTGTGGAGGGTTTGGGTGGTCTGGCTGCCTCTGAACATCATGGCCCTGGTCCCATTATCTTATATTTCTTTTCTATTTTCTATTTTAAACCCACTGGCATCATAAACTTGAGAGTTCCTCAGCTTTACCCTAACTCCCAACCTGGGACTATGTCCCATGGATTTGGGA
>PVHP010053468.1:0-10761 GCA_004024765.1 Zapus hudsonius
ATTCCTTCTGCAGATCACTTCCAAAAGCCCAAAGCCACAAGATCAGGGTTCTAGCAGCAACAGATGACCCCACTCCTGGTACCAAAACTGTTGCAGTCAACTTTCTAGTTGCTGTGCAGAAAGAACCCAAACAAAAGCGGCTTATGGAGGAATGGGTTTATTTGGCTTATGGACTCGAGGGGAGACTCCATTCTGGTAGGGAAAACGATGGCATGAGCAGAGGGCTGGACATCACCTCTGCCACAGCACTGTAAACAGAGGCAGGAAGGTGTGCCAAACACTGGCAAGGGGAAGCTGGCTTATAACCCCCATAAGCCCACCCCCAACAACACAGCTCTAATGAGGTTCTAATTCCCGAATTGCCATCAGCTGAGGATCGATCTAGCAGAACACATTCATTTGTTTGTGGGGGACACCTGGATCAAACCATGACAGGTATACACATCCAAAAAGAGATTAAAAAGTAAAAGTAAAACCAATGATAAAAATGTTCTCCCCCACTCTGGCAGAAGCTGACCATACTCTTACTGGAGAGAGAGCGAAGGCTCAGATGGGCAGTACAGCTCAGGAGTCAGCAGGAAAAGAGCCAAGACATTCTGTGTGAGCTCAAATTAGAGTTGGCTCCAGAAGTTGGCACTTACTTGTGCCAGGTGTCCCAGCCAATCAGCTTGGGCTTAGAGGGGAGGGGGATCCGCCCACACCTGGGCAAGCTGCGTGCTCCAATGGGATTTGATTGGGTGAGCTGAAATGAAGCAGGTGGAGGTGAGCTGAGATTGTTGTGACATAAGATCATAAATGGGCCACCCCTAACTGCCTACCAAAGAGCCGTCTAATTAAACCAGCCCCTCACATTAGAGCCCTTGGTTAAATCGCCAGCACTTCAAACACAGAAGTATCTACTTGAAGGGATAGAGAAAATTTACCTCCTTTTTAATTTTGGGAATTGAACCTAGGGCCCCACGTGCTAAGCAAGCACACTACCACTGAGGTTTATTCCCAGCTCTCTTGCTACTTAAAAAAAAATATTTATTTTTATTTTTATTTTTTTGTTTTTCGAGGTAGGGTCTCCCTCTAGTCCAGGCTGACCTGGAATTCACTATGTAGTCTCAGGGTGGCCTTGAACTCACGGCGATCCTCCTACCTCTGCCTCCCTAGTGCTGGGATTAAAGGCATGTGCCACCATGCCCGTCTAAATTTTTATTTTTAAAAATATTTATTTATTTGTGGAGAGAGAGAGAGAAAGAGAGAGAGAGATGCATGCATGCAACTTTGTGCATTCATTTTCGCGTGGGTGTTGAGGAATTGAGCCTGGACCATCAGGCTTTGCAAGCAAGCACCTTTAACCACTGAGGCATCTCCCTAGCCCTACTTTTTATTTTGAGACAGGCCTCACTAAGTTGCCCAAACTGGCCTAGAATTTACTCTGCAGTCCAGGCAGGCCTTGAAATTGTGTTTCTCTCTGTCTTAGCCTACTGAGTAACTGTGATTACAGTCTGGCGCCTTTAGATCAGGCTGAGCAAAATGGTTTACAAAGGGATAGAGGTGAAGTCCTCAGAAGCTGAGGCAGCTCAGTTAAGCCACACAGCATGATGGTGAAGACCTAAGACTGCAGTCACACAGCTTGGGCTCAGTGCTTTACCTGTGGCCCTCCACAGGTTACCCAACTTCTCTGAGGCTCAGCCTCCTCCCTTGTAACCTGAAGCTAAGGATGGTATCCACCTGAGAGGCTGGTGGGTAGATTATATGATATGCATTGAACAGCACCTGGCCCACAGAAAACTGAATAAATAGACCCAAGAGTTATGCAACCCCCCCCCCCAATGCTCTAGTTCAGTGAGAGATACTAGAGCGAACGGAACTTTGTAACATCATGCCCAAATGCCAGATTTTCCGAGGAGGAGGCTGGTCTAGACCTCTGATGAGCATCTCCTGGGCTCAGCCTCTCCATGCATGGCTCCTCTCTGCCTGAGAGCAGATGGCAGGGAAAACATACAAAGCCAGGCAGGAGAAGCAGCAACTTGCTCTTGAACAGGCTGGCAGCCCCCCTCTCCCCTCCCAGCCTCACCCTGGGGCCAGGAGCACGTGCTGGGAAGAGGGTTAAATCAATGGCAATTCACATCTCTTCAGAAACCAGCTCCCTGATCTGAACTAATAAGCAAATCATTAGTGAATTAGGGCTAGGGAGGGCTCCTTGGCTCCAGCTGTAAGATAAGCGGCAAAGCCCCAACCCCTTTCCTCAGCGACCTCCAAATGGTCACACCAAGGAGATTTTTCTGCGCTAAAGCAACAAATGAAGAACCCCTCACTCCTACTGGGCCATGCCACAGAACCCTTGGGGACCACTACAAACAACCCCGTCCGTGCCTTTCTTCTGACCACCACTTACCAGAAGTGGTGGCCAGAAACCTGTCCTCTACCAGGCTGCAAACCCTGAGATCTTGGCAACACCGAAGTCCAGAGGCCAAGCTGCTGCCCCCCCCCTCTGGGCATAAACTTGGCCCCCTTGCTTATTTCCTGGTGAAAGCCCATTATCTCTCATTTACATCTAAACTAGCTTTTCATACTATTTTAAAGGCCACTCTTCCCCTTCTTTAGTCTCCCTGTGAATGAATTAAAAGTTGATTCTTGAAATGCACAAATCTTGGGGGCAGTTTCTTTTCCCTTCTTATTTAAATCATATGCTGTTTTGGACTAACCCTTTTATTTTCTCCCAATTATGATTTCTGGTGTGTTTTCCAGAGCTTTACAACATGGCATCTGATTATACATAAAGCTTCAGAATAAAGCCCTGTTTTTCCCTTCATTAACGACACAAAGGATGGCTGTGTGATCCACACAGCACTTCGTGATTTAATGCAGCTTTACGGTCTAAATCGCACCCGGCTTGGGCAAAGCAGATTTGGGAGTGAATCAACGCATTTTCTTGCTGCCAGGAGCTTCCTTGCAGATTCCAGCAGATTCTTTCACCACACGGAATTAGCATTTGATTAAGCTTTGCAGACACGTTCAAACTTTTACCTCTGAGTGCAGGCAGGGCTGCAGTAATTTGCAGAGAGGGAGAGGTACCCAGAGCAGCCGGTGGCTCCTGGCCTGCCCCCAGTGGGTAAGCTGCAAGAAAAATTGTAGGAGCAGTGGGTGATGGATGGTAGATTAAGGGAGAGGGTTCCAGAAAATGATAGAGAGAGATGGGGGAATACAGGGGAAACACAGGATGGGGATTGATGGGGTGCACTTGGTTTGGAACCCCCTTCCTAAACTTGCCCTAGACAAGCTTTCTTCCTCAGTACACTCCCCAAGAGGGCACTTTGACATGATTCTTGGACTCAGGAGGAATATAACCTTCAACTAGACCTGACCTCTTGTCTAGGGTCTGGGAAGGGGAAGAGTCTTTCCCTGCAACCCTGCCCAACCCCGTGGTCCTGTAGGCCAGGTTTGGTGCCTCTCCCAGCTGCCTCGACCCAGGCAAGCTCGAGATTCACTTGCCTCCCAACAGCCTGGATTTAAAATCTCGTCCATTTCCATTATGTAAATGTGAGAAATGGAAGTTTATCAAACTGGGGCTTTGTACCTAGAAAGCGGGCGTGCCAGCATGGGGGGCTATAAAGGCTTTATTGCCTCAACTTTGGGGTGATTGCTTCCCTCGCAAATGCCAGGAGCATGATTGAATTATGCAAGTCTTTCCAAACAGGTGGCAATAAAAACTTTACAGGCTCCAACACCATCACATATTTTGTTTATGCCTCTTAGGTACCTTATTTTGTTAGAGTTTTTTTTTTTTAACCCCTCTGTTACTATGGAAACAAGAGCATAGGTGGAGGTTGTTCTTGTTACCCGTTAAGGCAAATGTATGATAAGCCTTTGGGATGCTATGATTTGATCATCTGTTTGAGAAAATAACTAAGACCTAGCAAGGATGGGATTAATTCTGGAAGTCACAGCTATTTTGAATTCTAGCGCCATGCTTCTTTGGAAGGTAGGGGTGAGGGGGAAGTATCCATTTTACAGATGGTGAAACAGAGGTCTAAAATGCATCTTTCTGCTTGCCACACCAGAAGAAAAGAAACAGAGCCAAAGAAGTGTGTGTTTTGGAAAACTTTTTGTTCTTGGTCTTCAGAGAGCTCCAAAGCCAAAACTAGCGGCTCCCTTTTGGGAACCTGAGGTCAGGCTGCAGTGACATCTGCTGGCAGAGAACGAAGTGACCATGGCAGGGGGCTTTCTGTTTCTGGCGACTGCCAGGCTAAGAGCTAGCTAGTAGATCTTAGTCTATAGTGTAGGCTCCTGGATGGCTGCGTTGGGCAAGAGGGTCGTGTGGCCCCTTCTCTTCTGAGCAAGATAAGGAAAGCAGGCTTTGATGGTGAATTGTGGGTGTGAAGACTTGGGGGTCCTAGACCCCACTCATCCCAGATGCCCTCTCAGTTCCAGAATGTTCAGTTTACCTGTTGGTTAGAGGAAATTTCCAAGTGGATGGATCTGTAAAGGTTTTCTGGCTTGGGCATTCTGTTTACCTCTCTCCTTTGGGAAGGGTTTAGATTTTGGCTTCCTCATGGCGAAGGGGATGAGGACGGCAGGTAAGGGTTCAGAAGAGTAAGCAATGCTGCTGGAGACTGTTATCAAGCACAGAGGAGCACTGAGGAAGACAAATGTCCCTTGGGTAACCCCATGTACACGATGACATCCTCTCATCAGAATGAAGCATTTGCTGTGAGAGGTTGTTGAAACAGAAAGGAAGACTGGGCTTCAAAACTTACTCATGAACTTGAAAAATGCCTAGTCTTAATTTTAGCCTTGCCTTTCCCATTTCAGAAAAGTGAAGGGTACTTTGGCCCTAGCTCTGTACCTTGAAGAGTTGTCATGAGTAAGTATGACCAGCATCAACATCTGTCCTGTCAAACCCATTGCCCAGAGATCACCTTTCCTAGGAGGTCTTGTCTCAAAGAAAGTTCTTGCCTGCACCAGATAACCAGCCTGGGTGGGGAGGTTCTGTCCAACCAGGCCAGAATCCCTTGTGACAAAACTATGCAAAGAAATGGTCTGCTACCTGTATCTGACAATCTAATATGAAAACTTAGAATAAGTATTTTGAAACTTCTATAACAACATGTCAGAGTCATTTTATGTGTGTTGAATCCTAAGGCTATTAAAACTTTGGGCTTTTAAAACATTTAATTCTTCTTCCTGCCCCCCCAGTAATTTATTTTTGATATATTTTACCAAAGATATATCTGTGACAGGTTAGGAAAATAAAAATAAGAAACAACTGGTCCTTCTCTAGTGATAGTTTGACAAGTGCTGTCCTATGGGTTCTGTGGCCAAGTTCCTATATCATCCTCCCTCTGGGACATCACAGGAAGCTAGGTACAGCCAGTGACTTTCCCACTCAATTAAACTGCGAATGGCTGGCAGAGGGGCCTGCTTCACTCTGATGGCTAGGCTGGCCATGTTTTATGGAGGACATCCATTCAGTTGTTGGTTCTGGCTCTACTTTCTTAGCCTCACTAGGCCATGCCTGCCTCCCAGGGGGCCCTCTGGGATCTCCAACCCCATCAATCTCCCCATACTTTGAAAGCTGCCGGGGGGGGGGGGGGGAGACTCTTCCAGCTCCCTTTTCTTTCTGCCCTAAGTGAACCTGAGCAAATGGCAGGAGCTATTGAACACGCAAATGAGCCTTCATGATCTAGTTCATTAGGCTGGGAATCCCTGGGCCCACCATCTGCAGAGACTCAGCTCAGGCTTGTTTTCTCTTAAAGTGCATCTCAGGGGATGCACTCTCCTGCACTAGACTCCTTCCTAAGGGGCTCTTTCCCAGGTGCCTCACCTTGCCCTCATCCACTGCTGCCTCTCATCATGTGGTGAACAATGACTGGGAAGAATTTGGGGGAGGGAGTACAGAGCCCCGGTGGGTGGCTTTGGGCCAATTATCTCTCCCTACTTCATTCCTCTTTGCTGTGCCCTGCATGTAATGATAAGCTATGTAATACAAGTTAAGTTGGTAGGAATACCACCTGTGATCACAATGAGGAAGCACCCCAAAATATTAGTTATTGAGATCTGATTCTGTTTTCTAATTTTTGTGGTCTTGGGAAATTAAACATAGAGCTTCCATTTTCTCGTCTATAATATGGGGATTACAAAGATCTCCTGCATGTGCTTGTCATAAGGATTAAAGGAAATGATACTTTTGGAAGGGAACCAGCCATGTGCGAACTCCCAGTACTTCCATTCCAGAGGCTGGCCACTTCAGACCTTTCCTCTTCCATCTTTGAAGATTTTCTCTTCTTTGGGCAAGGCCTGTTTGCTGTGCTCGCCTGCCCCACTGCAGGACAGTGACCCTCTATGAGGCTGGCCCCAGTGCCTTGTGACCCCTGAACCCTGAGTTCTTATCTTAAGTATGCCAAAGAATTGACAACCCTGATGGAGAGTGTTTTACACAAACATCACCCTTTATTCAAACATCAAACATTACTGGGATAAGAGGGAAGGAAAAGAAGGGTGAGCCACTGCCACGTGGCCTGAATTGTTCTCTCCCCACATGGCAAGGTTGGGGGGGGCTGGAGGGGGAAAGAAATAATCTTACCAGCACCTTGAGCATGTGTCCCCAGACCCAGGCAGAAAAGACCCTGGGTCTAGGTACGGATTTAGATTTTGAAGTCACACTGGAGGTGGCCACTTCACCAAGGTCCCAAATGATTGGCCTGGATTTAGAAGGAGAGACCCAGCTAGACATGCTTGGCTGAGAGAGACGTGGTAAAGTTATGACATGAGGTCCCAGGACCTGTCCCTGGCTGCCTAGCTGAAATCTACCTTAGCCTGGTCTCCCACACAAGAGCATTCTGTCTAGGCAAAGGGGTGCATTCTTCCTGTGTAGGATGGCAAACTGAGTGCATGTTTGTGGGATATGAGTGGGCCCCTGCTACCTTCCTGTCACATAACCCAAGCTGGCAATGCCAACAGCACTGTTCCTTCCATGGGGCATTGCCAGGCATTTTAGCAAAGGTAAGGTAGGTCAGGACACTCCAGAAATGAGTTCATTCGAATGCACTGTGTGACCAGTGAAGTCACTCAGCATTGGGTTTCTTCAGCATTTTAAAAAATTGATCTCGTCTCCAAGATTGCCTGAGTCCAACTTATTTCTCAAGTATACAGACAATTTCTTTTCCTGTTTGCTGTAATTTTTATCCATTTTATTTGCCTATGTCTTTGTCCTTCCTTTGTTCCTTCTTCCCTCCCTCCCTTCTCTTGTTTCTTTCATTTTTTTTTCTGGCAGAATCTTTCCCACAATATTACCTTAGCCAGACTGCTTGGGTGATTCCAACATTTTAAAATAATAAAATAAATATGATCCCAAGGAAGCGTAGCAATAAATCAAGCCATTATATTAATTATTGTCATGATTGGAGTCCTCCAGAGCTGAGAGACAATAGAGATGGCATGTATTTTAACACCTAGTTAATGTTAAACATGGTACTTTGAAAATCTGCTCTACATTATATTTGAGTCTTGTCTAAGAAAAGTTATCCAAACCCCTGATAATTCTAGAAAAACCCAGTTGAGAACCAGCTGAGACCAGCCTATAAATGCTTAGCTGGTGTCCCAGCTTATGTGACAAGGTGGTGATAGGTGACTAAAGCTTGGGTCTTCTAGTAGTTCCTTTTCTTGTTGTGACAAAATGCCCTACAAAAGCAACCAAGGGAAGGCAGGGTTTGTTTTTGGCTCACAGTTTGAGGGTACAGTCAATTCTGGCAGGGAAGATGTGGTGGCAGGAGTGTAATGTGGCTGGTCATATTGTATCCATAGTCAGGAAGCAGAGAGAGATGAATGCTGGCACTTACCTCATTGTCTTCTTTTTATTCAGCATTGACTGGGACCCCAGCATTATGGGATGGTGCCACCCACATTCAGGGTGGGTCTTCATCTCTGGAAGTACCCTGACAGACACACCCAGAGGTATGTTTCTATGGTGATTTTAAATGCAGTCAAGTTTGCAATGAAGATGAACTATGACAGTACCAGACCCTATGCCCCAGCATGCATTGCAGCTGCTGCCCTCTTTCAATAAAGCTTGGATGATTCTAGCCACACTCTGGATGTTGCAGACACAAGGGCTGTAAGAAAAATTACCTTCACACTTAGTTGCCTGAGACCATTCAGACCATTAAATACTCACAGATTCTTTGGGTTAGCAACGGGGACAGAACAGCAGAAATGGCTTGTCTCTGGTTTCAGAATGACTAGAGTGTCACTTCGAAGACTCCAAGGCTAAGGGGGTGGAGCCAACAGAAAGCCTGCACATTCACAGTGGTGGTAGCTGAGACTGGACTCTGCATGTAGTCTGGGCTTCCTCTGTGTTCTAGGGGTGAGTAGTGACAGAGAGTTAAGTGGAAGGAAGCTGTATCCTTTTTATGACCTAGCCTCAGAGGTCACATAGTGTTACTTAATTTTATTTTTTGAAACAGGGTCTCACTATGGAACCCAGACTAGCCTGGAACTTGACATCCTCCTGCTTGAGCCTTCTGAGAGTGGGATTCCAGGTTGCTATCACATCCAGCCATGCAACATCCTCTCTGTTGAACACTCTTGGTAGGAGTAGCCATGGCTCATAGACTCCACCTTTTGATGAGAAGTTCAAGTTAGAACCGCTAGAAGAACACATGGCACCATACATAACATGGGCATCGTTGGAAAAGACGGGTACACTGGGACTGTCTTTAGTGAGGGCCAGTTCCCCTCCAGTTGAGAGCTGGCGGTGTTACAGTTCTTTTGCTGGAACTGACAGAGACTTGAACAGTCAGCCTGATGGTACTCTACTGAGGCAGAGTGGGCTTTGAACAGAGCATTTTCTCTACTAATGCTGCCTCCATTGACCCATTCCCCTAGGTGCAGGATTCTTAAGCTCTGAAGATCCAGCTGGTACAGAACCTTAAGTCAGCACCATTCCCCAGGAGTATCCACTGTGGCAGACAGCTGGGCAAGGTAGAACCAACTTCCATTCATTTCTAGACCACTTCCATCCAATAGAAATATAAAATGAGGGCTGGAGAGTTGGCTTACTGGTTAAGGTGCTTGCTTGCAAAGCCTAACAGCCCAGTTTCAATTCCCCAGTACCCACATAAAACCAGATGTACAAAGTGGCACATGCACCTAGAGTTTGTTTGCAGTGGCTAGGGGCCCTGGAATGCTCATTTTTTTCTCTCTGTCTCTCTCTGCTTGCAAACAAATAAAAAATATACAAAATGAGCCACAAATGTGATCCATATAAGTAATTTAAAATTTTCTAGTAGCCACTTAAAAGTAAAAAAGAAACATGTAGTTTTTTAAATTGACACTATTTAGCCCAATAGACCCAGATTTTTTGATATCTTTATTATCCATAATTAGATACATTGTATGAGCAAATCATAGGATGGTACCCCCATTTTCCTCCTCCCTGTCCCCAACCCACTGGAGGTCCTTGGTGGGTATACTGGATCAGTCCATGGGGTAGGGGGTTATGAGTAGGCTCAAGAGGTAGCCTGGTTCTCCCCCACCCCCGCCTGTCATGTGTTGTTGCAGAGGGGGACCATGTCTCTAGATATTCTCCTCCACCATGGCTCTTACAATCTTTCTGCACCCTCTTTCGCTCCCTGAGTCATGGTGGGTGAGTTATTAAGCCTGCTTTATTGTTGAGACCTTAAGTTAGACCCAAATATTTTTCCATTCTTTTTTTTCTATTTATTTTTATTACTTAGAGCCAGAACTTCTACACTTCAGTTTATAGAACAAAAAATAGATTAGTGAATATTCTATTTTCCCATTTGTTTAAGAGGCTAAATCCACCTCTATTGTCTAAGAGCAAAGGCAAAAGATGCTGGAAAAATGTTTCTGGCTATGTATTCTTATTATGGACACAGCCAGTCGCTACTTAAATAAAATTGATTATGTTCTTTTTTCATACTCAGTCTGTGAAATCTTTTTTTTTTTTTTGGTTTTTCGAGGTAGGGTCTCACTCTAGTCCAGGCTGACCTGGAATTCACTATGTAGTCTCAGGGTGGCCTTGAACTCACAGCAATCCTCATACCTCTGCCTCCCAAGTGCTGGGATTAAAGGCGTGCGCCAACACGCCCGGCTTTGAAATCTTTGTCTCTGGCACTGCAGCATATTCCCCATTATGACTAGCCATATTTCACATGTTTGGTAGCTACATGTGGCAACAGGCTGTTGTTTTGGGCAATGTATGCACATGACATTTCCATTATCAGGGAAACTTCTATTAGAAGTTAGTGTGGTGGCTGACTGCCTGTAATCATTGGGAGGCTGAGGCAGGAGGGTGGATATACTGGACAGCTCTGGTCAACAGTGTATATATTTGCTATACTCTAGGTGTACTTGGGTCTCATGCACTAGAGATATCCCCCAAAGGTTGAATGTCAATTGAATTTTGTAGTTAAGTGATGCTTGAACACTCCAGGAGGGCTATTCAAGGAACTGAAGCAAATTGAAAAAGAAAAAGTTTTATCTGAGACTGGAACTGTTATACAACTATCTTTTATCCAGAGTCACACATTCTCCCCCTCCTCCTTCCCTTATTTTTTTTAAATATATATTTATTGTCCATAATGAGTTACATTATTTAGTGGGCAAACCATGCGTTGTTATCCCGAATTCCCCTATTCCCCCCCTCCCCATCCCTGATCAGTTGTATATCCTCCTCCGTGGGCTGTCTGTATTAGTCCTTGTGGCAAGGGATCCTGTATATCTTAGTACTCATCCCGGTCTTCCTGGCCC